>JAMALN010000681.1:0-21527 GCA_023630115.1 Cutaneotrichosporon sp. PK4640 | reverse complement strand
GGAGGTGGAGGCCTCATCCCTGATGTAAGGCAGCGAGGGGGGCTGAGCGGCCATTGCTGATGGCTATCGGTATCGGTGGGGGGTGGGGCGAGGGGGGTGGGAGAGAGATTACGGCGTGTCAATGGGAGCTACTCCATTGATGCCGGGGGGAGGAGAGAAGTGAGGATGGTGTAGGTGTTGAGGGGGAGGGATGAACTTTGTGGAGAGGATGACGGAGGAGGAGAGAAGAAGGGGGGGGAGAGTTGGATAGATCAGGTGGTATGGTTGGGTCGGTCGAGTGGATGCAAGGGGGGCAGAGACGGCCTTGGTGGGTTACCTACCTCACCGTACACTGGCAGTAGTACTGGGTGGTATGGGTGGGGTGGTATGGGTGGGGTGGTATGGGTGGGGTGGTATGGGTGGTGGATAGTGTCTATGGTGGGGGCCATGACCCAACGCGGTAATGAATCACTCGATTGGGTCAACCATTGCTTGAATACCCTGCGTAGCCTTGCCTTCCTTCCCCCGTTCCTTCCCCCGCCACCACCTACGCTCACCCTAACACCCTAGCCCACCTCCACACCTCCCTTCTTACCAACGGCATCTAATCTCCGCTTGCCACGTGACCAGCCATACCGCGCGTCGCTCGTCGCTCGCGCTGCCGTCATTCCAAGACGACGCTCGTTGCTGCGGTGACCCACAGGCGCACACCTCATCCTCCCTTCCTTCACAACAATCACATTCACAACTGTCAACAACACCCTTTGTCGACACCTTCTCTTTCCTCTACACCTCTGTCGCCCCCTCTCGACCCCCTCCCAACCCCCCCGGAGCTACCTACTCACCATGTCCGACGACGAGTTCATGATGGAGGTGAGTCAACGCCTGACCTCCTTCGGAACCAGCTGATTCGTAGGACGCCGCCGACGACGAGGTGCGTTGACACCATCTTCCCCACTGACCCCCAGGAGTACGACTTTGACTATGACGACGACGACGATGGCATGGACGACGATGGTGGCGACGAGGAGAACCAGTACTACAGAGCTAAGGGTGAGCACACTACTGTAACACAGCTGACAGCAGCGCTGAAGGATGACGACTCGGAGGCGGCACTCAAGGCGTTCCGGGCCATCGTCGATGGGCAGGATGGGAAGGGCGAATGGTGAGCTGGTCCTTACACCCCAACTGACAGCAGGGGCTTCAAAGCTCTAAAGCAGATGACGAAGATGAACTTCCTTCACCTCCACCGCCCTGACGACTCGCTCAAGACGTACCGCGAGCTCTTGACTTACACCAAGGTGAGACCACACACCCATGTAGCTGACGAGCAGAACAGTGTCACGCGCAACTACGCCGACAAGTCGATCAATAACATTCTCGACTATGTCGCCGGGGAAGGCAAGGTGGGTCACAAGGGAGGTCACACTTACGTGTAGCACGCTGCCCTCTCCCCCAAGATTCCGCTGGATACTCTCGAGGAGTTCTACGAAGCGACGCGCGTGGCGTGTGAGGAGGCTAAAAACGAGGTAGGTCTGCTCGCTGAGTGCCATCCCACTAGCTGACACCCAGCGCCTGTCGACCAAGTCCAACCTCAAGCTCGCCAAGCTGTGGCTTGACCGCAAGGAGTACACCCGTCTGCAGCCTGTGAGACGCTGCATGGGTGCCACTGACCGCCAGATTCTTAACGCGCTGCACGAGGTGTGCGACCCGAGCGAGACGTCGTCCGCCGATGACCAGACCAAGGGCTCCTTGCGTGAGTTTTTTGAAGGCCCTGGGCGTCCAAGCTAACTCCAGTGCTTGAGCTCTACGCCATCGAGATCCAGATGTACAGCGACCTGAAGGAGACACGGAAGCTCAAGGTTAGCATGCTGTGACTGCCACGCTGACACGGCAGGAGATCTACAACGCGTCCATGAGGGTCCGCAACGCCATCCCGCACCCCCGCATCATGGGTGTCATTCGTGAATGCGGCGGCAAGATGTGGATGATGGAGAGTGCGTACCTGGCCCGACGTCGCTGACCATGCAGAGGCGTGGGACAAGGCATCGACGGACCTCTTCGAGTCGTTCCGGCAGTATGACGAGTCTGGCTCGCCGCAGCGCATCCAGGTTCTCAAGTATCTCGTCTTAACCTACATGCTCATGGGGAGCGACATCAACCCCTTCGACTCCCAAGAAACCAAGCCGTGGGTGACGTCCACCGACACAGCTGATAGCAGGTACAAGAACGACCAGCAGATCATGGCCATGACGGCTCTTGTGGCGGCTTATCAGGACCGCGATGTCAAGCAGGCGGAGCGCATTCTGAAAGGTGAGCTGGTAACCCCGTTACGTAGCTCACAACAGCCAATGCGGCAACTATCACCTCTGACCCATTCATTCGCTTCTTTATCGACGACCTCCTCCGGACACTCCGGACAAACTACATTGTCGACATGATCAAGCCCTACACGCGGTTGAACCTCGACTACTTGGCAGACGTGAGTTCATCTGCTCTGTCGGACACTAACGATTAGACGTTGAGCCTCTCCCTGCGCGAGGTGGAAAACTTGGTCGTGTCGCTGATTCTCGACGGCCGCATCAAGGGCAAGATTGACCAGGTCAAGGGCTACATCGTGTTGGACCGGTTGTGAGTTCCTGAGGCTACCGTTTCCAAGCACCGCGCTTACCAGCACAGTCACTCGGACGAGAAGGCCAAGTACGACGCGTTGTGGAAGCAGGCCGAGGCGCTGTCTGTGCTGTCTTCGCGTATTATCAAGGACAAGGTGGCCAAGGACTCTTCCCGTGGGTGGATGTCGGGCATTGAGAGCTTCGCTGCATGAGAAGCGCGTTGTAGATAGACTATTGAGACGAGTGTACATGTTCATGTAGAGTTGGTGCGGTGGGGCGTGACGCGTGCAACGCTGTGAGATCCGGAATGAGCGGGGTGAGAGGATGAGCGGGATCAGATGATTTCTAGGGGGTTTGTTAAGGGCTTTGTTTGGGTGGATGGGTGGGAACAGAGGTACTTGAAAGGTGGGGTTTCGCGTCGCAGGGGCGACGGGCGGCGCGGGTCACTGCGGTACTGCGGTACTGCGGTACTCTAACTGCGGCTGATGACAGCGCGACGTTTCCTCCACCCAAAGAGACATCAGCCACTACTATCATCTCCAGTCGCCATCACCTACTCTACACCAACACTCCCCTTTCCTTTAATCAATCAACCCACTCCCTCCCTTGCAAGCGCATGGCTCTTGATTAAAACGAGCTAGCCATGTCTGCAGACGAGGCCGATAACCAACCCGCAGTAGTCGACCAGGTCGAGCACGAGGCGCCTGCGCCCCCTGCTCTTGCTCCTGCTTCTGCTCCAGTGGAGGCCGACGCGGATCCAGCCCCCAAACCTGCCGACGAGGCAGAGAACGTGGCCGCAGAGACCGCAGAGACCGATGCCAACGGATCAGCACCACCCCCTTCCGACAAGCAGCTGCCTGGGTCGCCCCCTCAGCCTCAAGCTGAAGACGACACCCCTCCACCTCCCCCGCCTCACGACGACCCTCCCCCCGTTCCACCTCACGACGAGCCCTCCGCCGAGGCCGACCCCCTCCCTGTTGACGACTCCACCCCTCCTTCTGCCGAGAACCCCTCTCCTGAGGAGGACACCCCGGCCCCCCATCCCGCCGACGCCGAGATGGACACGCCACCACCCCCACCGCCCAAGGCGCTGATTCCCGAGAAGCCCCCCGTGCCCCTCGGTGTGACAATTGGGGGCGCGCCAGCAGAGCCGCTCGAGCGGGTGCCCTCCCGCTCTGGAGCGGCGACGCCGCTGGCGACCATCACCGAGGGCGCCGTCTCGCCACACCCGGAGCGCGGCACGCCGAACCGCGCCGCGTCGGGAAGCGTGTCGAGCGCGCACTCGCGCGCACCGTCCGTCTCCACGCCGTCCAGACCGCCCTCGGCGGCGCCCAGCTCGGGCGGCCTGGGACACGCGAGACGCACGTCGACGAGCACGTCGATCTCGCTCGCGACGCGCCCGGGCTCTGGCCCCGCGCCGCAGCTCTCGACCATCCTCATCATGCCGCCGCTCAAGATACTCGTGTCGAGCAAGGAGGCCAAGAAGTCGCCGCACTTTCTCAAGGCGGCGCAGCGCGCCCTCGACCTCTGCCAGGACGGCGACACGGCCTACCTGCATCCGCGCGAGATCTTTGAGCCGCTCCGCCTGGCCATCTCGAACCCCACGCACACGAGCGTGCCGACGCTCGTGACGAGTCTCGACCTCCTCTCCAAGCTTATCTCGCACTCGTTCTTCTCCGAGCCCAACGGCCCACCCGAGGGCATGTCCCCGCTCCCGGACCTGATCACGCACACGATCACGCTGTGCTACAGCGAGAGCTCGCCGCCTAACGTCGCGCTGCAGGTCGTCAAGGCGCTCATGGCCATCGTGCTCAGCACCGACCCCGGCATGCTCGTCCACCAGAGCAGTCTCTTAAAGGCCGTTAGAACAGTGTACAACGTCTTCCTGCTGAGCAACGACACGAACAACCAGGTCGTCGCACAGGGCGGCCTCACGCAGATGGTGCACCATGTGTTCTCGCGCGTCGTGCGCCCCGACCGCAGCAACAACCGCAACAGCGTCATGACGGTTAATGGGATGGGGATCCGCACGCCCACGATGGAGGGGAGCACGCCCGCGTCGCCGCGCCCTGAGGCACAGCGTGTGACGGTCGAGAGTTTCTCGGCTCCCAATCCGAACGACTCGGTTGCGGCTGTGCCCGCCAAGCTCGCTGGCGACGCGAATGTGAGCGAGAGCGCGCAGGCAGCCGCGCACAACGCCGTGTCGATACAGGTGCCGAACGGCGACGCTCTCGACACCCCTGAGAACGCGCACTCGAATGGCGACGAGGCGGGCAACTTTGACGCCGAGGGGCGGCCGATCCCCACCGAGGAGCTGTTCGTCAAGGACGCGTTCCTTGTGTTCCGCGCGCTGTGCAAGCTCAGCATGAAGGCGCTGGTGACCGACAGCGAGCTGGACCTGAGGTCACACGCGATGCGCTCCAAGCTCCTCTCGCTCCACCTCATCCTCACCATCCTCAAGTCTCACTCGGACCTGTTCACCAACCCCGCCATCACGATCCCCTCGAGCTCGACGACCGAGCACACCCCCTTCCTCCAGGCGACCAAGCAGTACTTGTGCCAGAGTCTGTCGCGCAACGCCGTCAGCCCCGTGATCCAGGTGTTCGAGCTCAGCACCGAGATCTTCTGGTGTGTCCTCAAGGACATGCGCGCGCCGCTTAAGAAGGAGGTCGAGGTGTTGCTGAGAGAAATCTTCATCCCCATCCTCGAGATGCGGCACTCTACGATCCGGCAGAAGTCGTTGATCCTCGGCGTGTTCATCCGCCTCTGCAACGACCCGCAGGCCCTCGTCGAGATATACCTCAACTACGACTGCGACCGCGCGGCGCCCGAGAACATCTACGAGAAGCTCATGAACACGGTCTCCAAGATCGGCCAGACGCACTTTGCGCCGCCCAGCAAGGAGGAGCTGCAGGCTGGCTCGTCCAAGCAGGCGTCGGGCGGACATGGACCTGCGATCCCCCCATCGCTGTCCACGACTGCGCTCGGCCACGAGCCGCCGCAGTACGCCGGCCTCTCGCCCGAGATCAAGCTGCGGCGCCAGTCGCTTGAGTGTCTCGTCGCTGCGCTCAAGTCGCTCGCGACGTGGTCCAGCGGCAACCCTGGCAGGGCAGAGGACCCGAATGCGCCGCGCTCGAGCGAGGACCTCGACCGTCCCCGATCCGGTGGGCCCAACGAGCTTGCCGCGCCCGTGCCAACACCGCGCGAGGTCGGGAGCCCGAACCCCGAGCTCGTGGAGAACGACGATGTGTCCAAGCTCGAGAACGAGAAGCAGCGCAAGACGATGCTCATGGAGGGCGTCAAGAAGTTCAACTTCAAGCCGAAGCGCGGCATCGAGTTCCTCGTGCAGCACGGGTTCATCCGCAGCCGCCAGCCGCAGGACATTGCGCGGTTCCTGCTCACCAACGAGCACCTCAGCAAGGCCATGATCGGCGAGTACCTCGGCGAGGGCGACGACGAGCATGTCGCGATCATGCACGCGTTCGTCGACATGCTCAACTTCACCGGCATGCTCTTCACCGACGCGCTGCGCATGTACCTCCAGACGTTCCGTCTGCCAGGCGAGTCGCAGAAGATCGACCGCTTCATGCTCAAGTTTGCCGAGCGGTACATGCACCAGAACCCGGACTCGGTGTTCGCCAACGCCGACGCGGCGTACATTCTTTCGTTCTCGGTCATCATGCTCAACACGGACCAGCACAACAAGAACTACAAGCAGAAGCGCATGACCAAGCCCGAGTTTGTCAAGAACAACCGCGGGATCAACGACGGCGGCGACCTGCCCGAGGACTTCTTGGAGAAGATCTACGACGAGATCCAGAACAACGAGATCCGCATGAAGGACGAGATCGAGGCCGCACTGGGCGGCCCCTCCGGGCCGACGCTCGGCCGCGACCTGCAGCGCGAGGCGTTCCTCGCGCAGTCGGAGAACATGGCGAGCAAGACCGAGGCGCTGCTCAAGCACATGGCGCGCTCGAACCGCCGCGGCGCCCGCGACCACTACTACGCTGCGTCGCGCATCGAGCACGTCCGCTTCATGTTCGAGGTCGCGTGGATGCCCTTCCTGGCCGGCTTGTCGGCGCAGCTGCAGGAGACGGACGACATGGACACGGTCGAGCTGTGCCTCGACGGTCTGCGCGCCGCCATCCGCATCGTCTGCCTGTTTGACATGGAGCTCGAGCGCAACGCATTCGTGACGACGCTCGCCAAGTTTACATTCCTCAACAACCTCGCCGAGATGAAGCCCAAGAACATGGAGGCGATCAAGACGCTGCTCGACATTGCGGTCACTGACGGCAACAACCTCAAGGCCAGCTGGAAGGAGGTGCTCACCTGCGTGTCGCAGCTCGAGCGGATGCAGCTCCTCTCGAGCGGCATGGACGTGCCCGACCTGAACCGCCGCGCGTCGACGTCGAGCCGCCGCTCGACCACCAGCAAGACGTCGGGCAAGCGGCGCGGTGCCGCCCCCGCCGACGAGCTCGCTGAGGAGTCGCGCTCGTCGCAGGTCACCGTCGCGGCCGACCGCGTGTTCGCCCTGAGCAAGAACCTCTCCGGCGTGAGTTAAGCTGCTGTTATGACAACTGACCCCAGTCTGCCATCGTCGACTTCGTCAAGGCGCTCAGCGAGGTGTCGTGGGAGGAGATCCAGTCGACGGGCTCGTCGAACCGCCCGCGCATGTTCTCGCTTCAGAAGCTGGTTGAGATCTCGTACTACAACATGGGGCGCATCCGTCTTGAGTGGTCCAACATCTGGCTCATCCTCGGCGAGCACTTCAACCAGGTGTGCTGCCACAACAACCCGAACGTGTCGTTCTTCGCCCTCGATGCCCTGCGCCAGCTCTCGATGAACTTCCTGCAAAAGGAGGAGCTGTCGCACTTCCGCTTTCAGAAGGACTTTCTCCGGCCGTTCGAGTACACGATTGTGCACAACATGAACTCGGACGCGCGCGAGATGGTCCTGCAGTGCCTGCAGCAGATGATCCAGGCGCGCGTGCAGAACCTGCGCTCGGGTTGGCGCACAATGTTCGCCGTCTTCTCCGCTGCGTCCAAGGTCCTCACGGAGCGCGTCGCCAACTACGCCTTCGAGCTCGTCTCGCTCGTGTACCGCGAGCACTTTTCGCTTGTGGTGCGGTACGGCGCGTTCGCCGACCTCGCCAACTGCCTCACCGACTTCTGCAAGGTGTCCAAGTTCCAGAAGATCTCGCTGCAGGCCATCGACATGGTGCGCGGCCTCGTGCCTAAGATGCTCCAGAACCCCGAGTGCCTCCTGCCGGTGCAGGTGCAGGGCGAGACGCCAGCAGCGATCGCGCCGAGCGACGACCCGATGCTCAAGTACTGGCTGCCGGTGCTGAACGCCTTCTTCGACATCATCATGACGGGCGAGGACCTCGAGGTGCGCCGTGTCGCCTTAGACTGCCTTTTCGAGACGCTCAAGAAGCACGGCAAGGACTTTAGCGTCGAGTTCTGGAACATTGTGTGCCAGCAGACGCTGTTCCCGATCTTTGCCGTGCTGCGGGCCAAGAGCCACGTCCGCTTCAAGTCCCCCGAGGACATGAGCGTGTGGCTGAGCACGACGCTCATCTCGGCCCTGCGAGACCTCATCGACCTGTACACGTACTATTTTGATATCCTGCAGCTCTACCTCGACGGGCTGCTCGACATCCTGGTCGCGTGTATTTGCCAGGAGAACGACACGCTTGCGAGAATTGGCACGAGCTGCTTCCAGCAGCTGCTCGAGAACAACGTGACGAAGCTGAGCGCGGAGAACTGGGAGATCATCGTCACGGCGTTTGTGGCGCTCTTCCGCACGACCACGGCGTACCACCTCTTCGACGACGCGCTGCACGCCGAGGTGCCCGCGCCCCAGGACTACGTGGACGAGGACGCGCCGTTCCACAAGTTTGTTGCACCCGCCCCGCTCGAGACGGTCACCGAGAACCCCGCGCCCCTCCATGGCCTGACGTACGGCGAGCAGCGGCGCATATTCAAGACCATCATCGTCAAGTGTGTCCTGCAGCTCCTGCTCATCGAGACGACGCACGAGCTCCTCCAAAACGACGACGTGTACAACACCATCCCGGCCGAGCACCTCCTGCGCTTCATGGGCGTGTTGGACGACAGCTGGCGCTTCGCCCGCCGCTTCAACGCCAACAAGGACCTCCGCATGCGCCTCTGGAAGGTCGGCTTCATGAAGCAGCTCCCCAACCTGCTCAAGCAGGAGTCGTCTGCCGCCGCGACGCTCATCAACGTCCTCCTCAGGATGTACAGAGACCCGCGCGCGGCGCACCAGGCGACGCGCGGCGGCGTGCTCGACCGCCTCGTGCCCCTCGCGACCGAGATCACGCGCGACTTTATCGCGATCGATGCGGACGCGCAGCCGCGCAACGTCGCCGCCTGGTCGCCCGTCGTGAGCGACATTGTGCGCGGCGCCACCGACTTTGAGGACGACGCGTTCCGCACCCACCTCCCCACGTTCTACCCGCTCGTGGCGGACCTCCTGCTGCGCGACAGCGTGCCCGAGATGCGGCTCGCGGTGCGCGGCTTCTTCCTGCGCGCGGGCGCGGCCATCTTGCCCCAGGCGCCGGAGGCATAATCCACGTATATCCCGCAGAGCGGACAAAAGCTAGCACGCTGGCGTGTTGTATGTTTTGCATGCACGTATAGACTATTGGCAGAGGAATGTGGAGTGGGCAGCCGACGCAGCCGAGATTAACAGCACCATGTGACAAGAGCATGACATCAAGAACCGCCCGCTCGGCGCTCATCGTCATGTCCCCAGCCTCGTAGCAAGCATGAGCACTCCAGCCTCATGACCGACGCATCTCTCCATCTCTCCTCCATCTTACACCCAACATGCTGCCCCTCCTCCTCGCCGGCGCCGTCGCGCTCGCCCTCCCGCACCAACAGCCCCTCGCCCCACCCACCCCACCCGCCCCACCACCACAATACGCGACCTTCAACATCTCCCTCGACTCGCCCGCAGCGCCCGTCCCGCGCGTGTACTACCAGGCGCGCGCGGACCCGCCAGAGGGGCTCGAGCTGCACCCCCTCGCCGTCAGCGGCGAGGCGGGCGAGCGCGTCAATCTCGCCATCTTTGCGGATGGGTGTGAGTGACTCTGCTTCGGCGCCCTCCCTCGCCCTCTCCAGTCTGTCTTGGCCGCGCTCACCCTCCCCTCCCACCCGCTCCCCTCTCTCACTCCACCCCCCTCTCCCACCCGCATCCCTCCTATCCGCCCCCCCCCCTCCCCCCCCTCACCCTACCACCCCCACTGACCCCAGACACGGCGACGGACCGCGCCGCGTTCCTCTCTGACGCGCGCGCGCTCGCGGACGACATCGTATCCGGCGACAGCGCGATGGCGCACGTCGCCGACCTTGTGAACGTGTGGGGCGTGTTCGCGCCCTCTGCCATCCCGGGGATCGGGATTGACGAGCCGCTCCCTGGCGCGCCGTTCGGGCTGTACCGCCCCGGCCGGGAGCTGAGGGCCGTATATGTCGGGCATGCGGGGAGGGCGAAGGCCGCCTGTGCGCAGTTTGAGGAGTGCGACCAGCCGGTGTTGCTGGGGAATGATGGGTTGTATGGTGGGCTTGGGGGGACTTTTACGTGAGTCGGTGGGGTGGAGTGGGCCCACGAGGAGAGGGGAGAAAGAAGCCAGCTGGCTTGCCTGCGCAGAGCTGACCGCAGCATCATCACCGCTTCGCGCCGGAATGGGCCTCTGGTCCTACGCCACGAGCTCGGACACAGCCTCATACCCGTCGGGGAGGAGTATGAGGGCGGCTTCGTGTACTCTGGCGTGAACGCCGACGCGGTCGCGAACGTCCACAGCCTCAAGTGGAAGCGGTTCCTCTCCGATCCAGACAATGTACGGGTCGAGGACGCCAGGGTGCCCCTCCAGGCGTACCCGTGGCACGACCTCGACGAGGGCAAGTTCGCCGTCGAGTTCAAGGGCAGCAACAAGAAGGGCGAGAGGCGGTACACGAGCGCGCGCCTCCGCCTCTCCCTCTCGTCCATCCCGTACGCGTCGCACGTCCACCTCACCCTCAACGGGGTTGTCGTCGACCTCTCTCCGCAGTTTGCCGAGGACTGGGACGGCGTCCTCGACCGGCGGTGGGTGCACCTCCCCCTGTCCGAGGGCATTCCGTCGGGCAAGGTCCGCGTCGAGGTGTCCCTCACGGAGGAGGGGAAGAAGGCCAAGGCGGGCCAAGGGGGCAAGATGCTCTCCTCGATCGAGATTGCGGAATACGCCAAGGGATTCCAGGCCGAGCCGGGGTTCGTGGGCGCTTTCCCGACCTACGACGACAAGGGCGGGGTCACGCTACGCCCGACCAACGAGGACTGCCTGATGCGCAACGTCAACCAGCCCCACTTCTGCGTCGTGTGCGCGCACGGCCTCCGGGAGAGCCTCAAGAAGAAGATTGCGCGCAAGAAGGCCGCCGCCGCTGCTGGGAGGCTGTGATGAGCAACGAGTAACGATCACGAAACAGCATAATAGTCACATGTAGCGTCGTACTTCAGAAGTCTAATCACATCTACTCGCGGTGGCCTACTTGGCGTCGACGGCCTCGGCGGCCGCCACGGCCTCCTGATACTCCTGGGAGCCGGCGACGGCCTTGTCCTCGCCCAGGGCGGCGATGAGGTCCTGCAGCGCGACGAGCGCGTCCCCGAGCTGCTTGCGCGTGCGGGGGATCATCTGCTGCGAGTCGGCGACGATGCGCTCCTGTAGTCAGCGGGGGGGGGGTGCGCCGGGGTGTGGGAACGGGGCTCGGAGGGAGCAGTGAGCCTTTCAATACACCCCGCTCCCTGCGCCGACTAGCTTGCAAGCTCGACCTCGCCCCAAATCACTCACAGCCTGGCGGATGTCGGCGCCGTCGGCCAGCCCGCCGGCCTTGAGCTTGTCGAGGTTGGCCTGGGCGGCAACGACCTCGTCGGCGTAGATACCCTCCTCCTTGTGGAGGCTGAGGTCAGCTCGCTAGACGCAACATAGCTTACCGCTTGACGACGCCAGTCTTGATCTTGAGCTGTCTGAGGGCCTGGGGGTCTGCCATCGTTGGTGTGAAGATGGTGTGGGAGGTTGTTGACGCGTCGCGTTCGAGCCAGAGAGCAGTGATGTCAGCGTCAGCCTCAAGCCACGCGGGCAGCCCAAATAAGCCACAGCAGGGCAGCTGGTAGCTGGTAGAGAGGGTAATAGCGGGAGCAAATGGTATTAGGTTGATTGTCATGGTGCCGACTGCGCCACAAGGTGCCCGCTCTACAGGGTGAGGCTCGTGCTCATCCCCGTCCAACGCCTAGCGACGACGCTCCGCTCCTCCTCCTGTCTCTCTCTCTCAACTCGCATTACTCCCTCGTACATCTTCTTCAACGCTACTCCGTCCCATCGCGGCACTTAATCCCCTTCGACAGTCATTTCGCGCGACGTCGCGCATACCCCCGCCCCTCCACACCTCCACGCCGCTCCCGACCGCGAGCGCCCTCCGATATTCTCGGCCAGTCTCCAACCTCCCTCCCCGGCCTCCTGCGCAGCATCTAGCGCAACCCCCGACCCTACCGCTCCGACCGCTCTGGCCCGGCCGCCGCTCGCCGCCGCATGCCACCCCAATGAGCCGCCGATCCCCCCGCGCCGCGCCGCGCAACTTCCCCCTCTCAAACATGCCGTTGCCCGTACAGAGCGCGAAACACGTGTTCCGCTCCTCGCGCCTCAAGACGCTCGTTGGCCTGGGTGTGCTCGCCGCACTCGGGCTGCTGCTGTACGCCTTCCATGGGCATCCAGCGCTGCACCTCTCCCGAGAGCCGGAGCGGGTAGAGAGCCAGCCGGAGCACGCGACACAGGAGCCGCCCGAGGAGGAGAAGAAGGCGGTCGAGCTGCAGCGGTCTTTTGAGGAGCCGGACTTTGCGTTGTTGTCGGGCACGCAACCGCATCGGATCGGGTGCGACGTTCCGTTTGAGGGCGAGAATGCTGGGCCGCTCATCTTCTTGGGCATCTTCTCCAGCGCAGGTGCGCGGAAGCGCCGTGACTTGTACGTCTATATCCCGTCTACAGCTCTCACGCGCTCGCTTGCCCGCACATGCGACCCCGCTGACTCTAGATACCGCCGCGTCGTGCTCCCCGACTTTCCCTCCGACCTGTTCACGGTCAAGTTCATTCTCGGGCAGCAGGCGCCCGTCGAGGGCCTGAACCCCGGACAACGCATCTCTAGAGCCAAGCTCGCCAAGGACGTGCAGGAGGAGATGGCCAAGTTCGGCGACATGGTCATGCTCGACGTGAGTGCCCGACGCGAGTCCCCTGACGCCAGATTGTCGACAACATCGACCTCGGCAAGACGCACGAGTACTTCAAGTGGGTCGCAAAGGAGTACGCCGGCCTTGGGCAGGTCAAGGGCCGCCCACGGTTCGTCATGAAGGCCGACGACGACACGTTCCTCGTCATGCCCAACCTCGTCTCGAGCTTTATCGACCTCGACTGCAGCAAGAACTACTACTGGGGAACGTCGGCGGGCCGGTCCGGCTACTTTGACGACTACTTCCGCGGGCTGGCGTACGCCTTGAGCTGGCCGCTGGCGAGCTGGATCGGGAACGCCGACATGCCGTCCGCGCACGTCATCAAGATCGAGGACGCGAGGACGGGGCAGTGGCTCCGCATGCTCGATAAGACAACGGACCCGGTCACGCGCTTCGACATGGGCTGGAACATGGGCGACTGGAACCAGCTGCATGTGACGGTGGACACGGTAGCATTGCGTGAGTGGCATGAGCGAGCGAGCAGCGGGAGCGTGTGAAGGCTTGGCACGAGATGTGGCGGCTTTGCTGACCCCAGACTGGCTCAAGATGGACGAGTGGGTCGAGGAGCAGGTCGAGCGGATACACCAGATCTGGAGGCTGGCCGGGCGGCCATTCGAGCCCGACAACGGCATTGCGCGCCACATTAGCATCGCGAGCGGTAAAGTGCAGCCCGATGCCGCTGCCGCAGAGAAGCAGAGGCAAAAGGAGCTGGGGTGGGATGTCCAGGGCAATGTCATGGACATGTAGGCGTGCATGCATTACACTATGGTTCGCGGGGGCGCCGAGGTGGGGCAACGTCGCGTGAGGCGTGGCCAGCAAAGAGAGAGGAGTGGACGAGGGGCGGCAGGCATAGGCAGTCGCGTTCTCGTGCGACGAGAATGGAAGGGAAGATCGACGCCGACGAGCAAAGTGGGAACGTCACAAACGCGACGAGGGCGCAGAGTAGACTCGCCGGTCTTGGCTCGAGGTCACCCCGAGTGTTCGCCGACCCGTCACAGCTGTGGCACAGCAGGCACCCACAGACCACACTTCCCCCTGGCATTGCGGGTCACGGATCACGGCTCGGAGGCTCCGCATCAGCGGCGTCAGTATCAGCGCTCGCACGGGACCTTCTGACCACAATGGGCGCACTCCGGCACACGCAGCTATCCTAAGGTATCCATATCGTACAACAACGCGCGAGCCCAGCGGAGGCTTAGAGGGGCTTGGTGGGCAGCTGCGTGGGGAGGATGCCGAAGCTGGAGTCAGCTGGGTCGCACACTTCTAAGCTAAGGACATGGGGGAGAGAGGTGAGAAGGGGACGGCTGGTCCCGCAGTTCGTTGCCGGTGGCCAGGACGGGACTGATGCACGTCGCTTGCAAGGGAGCGGCTCGGCAGCTCCTGCCCCCTCACCCCGCCCTCGAATCCCCACGCCTCACACGACTCACCGCTTCTTGATGGTCACGCGGTGCCGGGAGAACTTGTCGTCTGGGGAGAAGCGCGCGGGGTGAGCCGACTTGGACGGCTTGCCCGCGACGACCTTCTTGACGGTGTAGACGCTGGGGTTAGCGGCGCGGGGCGGGGGACGTACCGGTTGCCGCTGGCGTCGAGGGTGTACATGAGGTGCATGGTGGCGGGAAGTGGTCGTTGGCGGTGGGGTGTTGCTTGCTGTTGCTGGTGCTCGATGGTGAGTGCCAGTTCTGAAAGTTCAAGAGACGGGAGTAAATTGGCGTTTTATTGCGTGGCATTATCCGCAGGCCTGGCCGTGGCACGTGGCACACTATCACTTTGACCTGTTCTGCAAAGTCAATTCATGGCCAGTCAATTCATGGCCAGGTCCGAGGCATCGAGGCAGAGCCACTCCTCTCGCAACAGTTGCCAGATCCAGACACAACAATCTCGTTAAACTATGCTCATGCTTACGGCGTGCGACTTCATTTCAAGATTGAGGCCCTCAGCATCAGATCCGCAGGCACTCTGACAATTACGCTTTCTGACTGCTCGCTTTCTGATGCTCTGAAGTCTGCCTGTACCTCGCTGCTGAAACTCCCCATCCCTAGCTCCGCGAGCCCACAGCCAGGTTAGGAGAATGTCCATGCATACAAAGGAGCGACTGACACTACCGGAGTGCGCGCTGGCCTGCCCCGCAGACGGGGCCCAACACTGCCCGCAGTGATCCCAATATAAACCGATAGGGCGGGGTTTACGCCTGGCCGTAGATGAAGTTGCGGCATGGGCCGCCGCAGGTACCCTTGGACTTGGGGCACTGGGGTTAGCTCTCCTCCTCATGGTCTCGCTCGCGGCTCACCTTGACAAAGCACTCCTTATCGTCGGTGAGCTGCCCGCCGACGGCGTCGCCGCACCAGCACTCCTTGCCGAACTGCACGCCGGCAAACTTGTACCCGGCGGCGGCGCACGCCTTGGTGCACTTGCGCGGCGAGTTGTGCTCGGACGCGTACGCAAAGTGGGGGAGGTAGCGGTTCATGCCGTCGTAGCAGTCTGAGATCAGTACCCCCCTGAGATGAGCACGTACCAAAGTGGCAGCCGTGCGACTTCCAGCCGGCGGGGACGTCGGCGCGGGGCGAGCGGCCGCGGGTCTCGAGCTCGGGCATCGGCGACGCCGCGATGAGGGGGAGGGCGAGGAGGAGGAGCTTGAACATGGCGAACGAGTGACGGGAGACGGGAGACGGGAGACGGAAACGGGGGCGGGAGACGGAGACGGGAGGTGCTCTTATACTGCTGCTCGGAGTCGGAGAGCGCTGGAAAAGGGGCACAAGGCGCACCTGGAAAGCCCATCTCTGCCTGCATCAGCAGAAGAAGAGCTGCATCCCTGTGGCGACGTGAGCCATGCCACCCCGGCCCTGCGCCACCGCCCTGCGCGCGCATGCTCGCATGCCGAGCCTGGGCCGGTCCGTTCTGGGGTTATCCGGAACAAGTTTATGAGGGTTGGCGCCGCTGCCTGCGTGTGTTCGGCGGAGCGGTTTCCTGACTCGGCCATGTGTGCCTCTGTTCCTTGATGACTGCAGCTGTTCAGCGGGGCTAAGATCTGCGCGTCCAGGGACATTAGAGTTCGCTGAGCCTGACGTTCCGAGATGATCCCCCACCTCCTTCGGCCTCGACCGGGACGCCAATTCACTGCACATCCTGCACTAGCGCGGTGTCGAGGCGCCGCGGCCTCGGTGTCGAGGCGTCGCGGCCTCGGCTGGGCTGGGCGGCGATAGCGAGGAGCGGGACGGGCGTTCGAATTCATCTCGGACGAGACGGAGTTGAGCGCTGCCATCATGCCGGAGGCAGGCACGCCGGAAGCGTTCTGGGGTCGCGGATAAAGTGCAGGCACTGGGGCAGAGGCACTGGCCCAGCGCGCTGGTGCGGTGGGCTCTTCTGTGGGCTCGTCTGCGGGCAGCACCGTGGCTTCCGAATCACCTGGCTCTCATGGGGAGAGGCAGAGAGCGCGGCGCATTCCACGCGGATCGCGCGTGAGCCCGTGCCGCTCTCCACGCAGGGTGACTTCCGTCTCGTCCGTACGATCTCGACGTTGTATCTTGCTCGACGTCGACTCGAATGCTCGACTGATCAACTGATGCACCGCTGCGACGTGATCTCACCTCCCCTGACCCCGACCTGGGCGCGACTGCGGCGCGTGCCGATCTTATCGATCCCATCAGCGTTCTGCAGAACGCGCAGCCCCTCACTCCCACGCCCAGCTCAGCTTGCCAGCTCGCCGCGGCGTTGAGTGACGCTGATGCTGCCCGCAGCGCGTTGTGCAAGAGGGATGCGCTGACTTTGGACGGTGGCCACTACCGCTGCACATGCCGCTGGGAACGGTGCGTATGGGGGCCATTGCGGCGACCGCTGATCGTGACGATGATGAGGAGGGGTGTGTGCATTGGTGATTGCTGGGGCGAGGAGTCCCGCAGTTCGCAGCCCGCGGCCACGTAGGATACAAAGAGACACACACGGAGGCGGAGACGTGGGGGGCGCCAGAAGGGGGCGAGGAAGGTGACTTGGTCGTCCTCTCCTTTCACCATCACTCTCATCTCGTTCTCTCTCTCACTCTCTCGTTTGCTTCATCACTCTCATCCTCGCCATCACCCATCCCTCGTTCCCCACCCCCCCTCCTCTCTCACTTGTCACTCACTTCCACTGCCTTGTAGCCGTCTCCTGCAGAGCACACTCGGGTTGCCAGACGACTAGAGCGAACCCTCCCCGCTTCCCTCATTCCCACATCCTCATCAACATGTCCGACTACTTCGGTGGCAATCCCCGTAGCAAAGTGGGTCTCCTCTCCCTCTCTGCTGACTCCAGCCCCACATGCCCCGCCATCAGCGCGGGAGGGACGGCTCCTGGTCGGCCAGCGACACAGGTCAAGGCCATCGCCGCAAGCCTGCCGCCAGCGACCCAAGCCCGCCTTCCTTGAGCCACGGATGGCCCGAGGACACACAGGTACGCGCGATCTTCCTTCACTGCTCATCCCAGGACGTGGAACCCAAGCCCAAGACCAAGCGCCGTAGCTCCAAGCTCCGTCACTCTCAGCAGCCTGCCCCTACCCTTCCTTCCCGCGCCCTCGTTCCCACCCAACCCCCCACCCCAGACGCCTTCTTGCCCCGCGACACTGCCACCTCCGGCCCCGCCGACGACTCCATTCAGCCCACAGAGAGTGAAGCCAGTACCCGCCGCCCGTCGACTGAGACCGAGCGTGCCGCCAGCAACAGTGCCGATGGCCCTCCCCAGGGCGACGGCGATCTCTCGCCACCTTTCCACGATGCCCAGGACCTCCCCCAGGGCCAGCTTCCCTCGTCTCACCATCGCAACCAGTCTGGCATGTCGAGTGTCCCCACCTGCGACGGTGACGTCCGCCGCTTCAAACCTAACATGTTCGGGAGCGGCGTCCGGCCCATGCTTCATGGCAATGACGCCAACACCACCCAGGTGGCTAACCCGCGTACCTGGGGACATTTACCCACCTACGATCTTTCCTCCGCCCCCGTCACTGGCGCGACTTCTTCGCCCCCAGGGGAGCGAACCAAGGCCGAGGAGGACGGGGCTTTGTCAACCCCTGCCGGCCGCTGCAAGACATGGGTCGCCAGTGTGTCCCCCACCGCTCTCCCTGAACAAGAGCTGTCTGGGCCCCCCGAAGTCAAGGAGCGTCCCGGTGACGACGAGGACGACCTTCCCCCACGGCCCGACAGTGCTCGCAAGCCCCTCCCTCCTACCACTGTCTACTACTCTGACGACTCGACCCCGTCTCCCAAGATTGTGCCAGTTCCGGTTGTCGAGTCAGTTCCAGAGCTCTCAGAAGACGATGACCGTGGGAGTGAGGCCAACGCCGCAGCCAACCCCCTGTCATCATCCAACGTCCCCGAAGAGCCGGACTACCCTCCTGCGGCGACCTCTGCCCCTCCTCCACCCATGTCAGTCACCTCGTCCCTCCACGGCAACCGTCACGGTCACGACCGCCGTTCCCGCCAAGGAACGTACGACCTTAGCCACCCGAGGAAGTTCTGGAGGCAGCAGCTTCACCCCATGCAGGACCCGCTCTTCGCGGCACGCCGCCTCCACGTCACGTAGGTTATACCTCACCCCAAGCTGACTCACAGCACCCCTTTCCCGATCCGCGCTGACAACCTCAAGTCTCTCATGTACCAACACTTTGGGAGGTACGGGCCCATCCGTCTCGTGTAAGGTCCGAGTGCGACGCGATCTGACAGCTCAGCCAGGTGGTCGACCTGGATGTTGACACCGCGGACACTGTCTTTGTCATCTTCAGGGTGAGTGCTCCGCACACCAAGTCACGCTGCCGCTGGCATCCTTCCTCGGCCTCGCCCGCATAACCCTTTCGGACGTTGACCCGCTCAGGAGGAGCGCTCGGCGATCGAGGCTCTGGAGGATCCCACAAGCCGACACTGCACCTTCCAGTCGGCCAGTCGCACAGTGACCTTCCCCTTCGACATCGTGATCCGCCAGCTCACGTCGACGGCCTTCACTCGCTACCTCTGGCTCAAGTTTACGGGACCGCGACCGGATGCACGCTCCCGCTCCGCGTCTCCAGGCTTTGGTCCCAGACCCATGGCTTCAGACGCCGAGGTCGCGTTGGACAACCGCACGCTTCCCGAAGAGGTCGCAGTCTGGGCTGTACCGCATCTAACCGTTCGCAACCGGCGGCTTGTCTATCGAGTCTTCGTCGCTGGCCCCGGGTATGACATGCACGGAGCGCGCGAGGCCGCCCTCAAGGAGACAGGCAAGGAGTGCACGGAGATCAGCACAATCAACTTTGGGCGCCGTTTCGCCGAGGGAGACGTAGGTTCAGTTGTTTGGTGCCTGTTGACTTCAGATCCTCAATGAGCTTGTCGACGCCTTCGTGGACATCATTAGCATCATCAAGCCGTCGGAGCGTACGAACCACGGCTGGATCTTCGAGTGTGCCGGGGACCGTGACGTCGATGAGCTCCTCAATGTCGGTGGCTGCTATTTTTGTGCTCACACCCAGACCGTCTCCGCGATTCCAGGAATCACCATTCGCTACGCGTCTGCTCACGAGCACGCCCGGCCTCCTGCACCCGCTCGCCCGGCCGAGACTGCGTCGGTTCCCACCCCGTCTGTCCCGAACCCATCTGCCCTCTGCCCTGCGGCCCCCAGCCCCTCTGGCCTCGGCCACATTGAACATGGGGACGAGGGGAGTTCATCGACCGCCGAGACCGGACGGAATCCCCTTGCGTCGGACGTTGCCCCGTCAGACAGCGTGAGCTCCAAGGGGTCCAAGAGCCGCAAGTCGGCCACTGCGTCCCAAGACCGCAAGTCGTCCGCCTGGTCTCAGGACCATCACCCCGAAGCCACGAAGGCCCTGGAGCTTCAGGCCCAGCCCGCAGAGGAAGCGAGCGAGCACCACTCCTCAAGTTCAACCGAGTCATCATGTCCCGCCGGCCTTGTTCGCACCCTCGTGCTCACTTACCGTGGGCGACTGCTGCGCGAAGAGATAACGGGTGCGGGGTCGCGGTTCATCGACGACGCCGCAATCTTCGTCGGGCGCCTTGTCAAGAACCAAGAGACGCAGATTACGCTACTGAAACGCTTTGAACGCTATGGTCGCATCGTGAGTACAGTGCCATTCCAAGCTCATACCAGGCTGCCATCGAGTACAATCCCCAGAGCGCGAACAGTGCGCGTGCCAGCTTCGGCAGAGCGCGCATCCTCTTCCACGACGCGCGCTCTGCTCGAGCCGCAATCCAGAACGAGGTAAGCATGAAGCTAAGCTGCCTGTCACGCTGATGCACAGAACGGCGCTGCCTCCTTCGGCTCTCCATTGAAGGTCGAGGAGCGTCGCGTCTTACCACACGATGTCCAGGTGAGAAGCTACTGAGCGCTGAGACTGACACTAGACCCGCGAGATGTACATTGACAGTCACGGGCGCGCCATCAGCCCGTCTCTGGTGTCGCAATACTCGCCTCCATCGCCACCAGCCCACCCGAAGATCTCCCTCCCCAGCCCTGCCGCTCCACCTCTCGAGCACAGCCCATGGTGGGGTGGCAGAGCTGCTGTGCCAGGGACAATGATATCAGGCGTCATGGTTCCCCACCCTGGCCTGTATGGCGACGATCTCCAGGCTATAATGATGCCGGTGAGTGGACGGCTGGGCATACTGACAGTGGCAGGTGTTCTGGCCGACGCGCTTCGGCTTGTGCCCGGGCATGATGGTCCCGCCGGGTGCCCTGCAGCAGGCCAGCACCAAGTCCGCTCTGATCACACCGTCCGACGTCCCCTCGCTGTCGCCCAACGCCACCTCCCACCCTCGCCCCCCAGCTCCGAGGACCCCCAATACGGCAGCCTCACAGGTTGACGCATCCAGCAAGACAAAGAGTGCCCCGTCCAGCAACACGCGGGCGACGTACGGTACGACTGCTCCGCCGACGCCGCCCAGAGGGGCCTCCAGCGGACCGCGCGTCACCGGTGCCCGCTACGAAGACGGCCTGTTCACGCCTACTTACGACCCTAACGACCTCATGAAGTGGCGCGAGGCTCATGGCCTCCGCGACCCGGCACCTGCTGACCGCGAGCACCTCCCTCTTCTGCCTCTCCACACCGGTGGCCACGACTCGGCATCCATCCTGCCTACACTTCCAAAAGCTGCGCCCAATGCTGCCGAGCGCTCGAACCACCACGCCCATCGGCCCAAGAAGCGCCGCGACCAGTCACGTGCCTCGAGCGGGTCGGCGTTCAGCGGGGACGCAGCTCGCCTCCAGGAGGCAGTCGCCCGCCAGGCAGCAAACTCGGCCACCCGCGAACAGATCCGTGCCCAGCTCAACCAGGGTCTGCAGTCCGCCTCGCCTGCGCCTCGCGACGTAGTCTCAGCCTCGCTCTGGAGAGCTGAGGCCGAGCCGGCGTCACATTCCCGTCGCGGGCCGAGCGATGCTCCGCAGCGCTCGGCGCGCCCGCCCAAGACCGACCGTAGCGGTACCAAGATGCGCAACCAGCCACGCGCGTTTACTCCCATCGCTGCGCCGTCGGCGCTTCCCCAGATTGCCAACCAGGCCGCCGCGGACGACGCCTGTCAAGGGTGGTAGGACGGAGAGGTGGGAGACCATGTGTAGTGAGCTTCATCGTGCGCGCAAAGTATCGAGAAGAGACCATAGTATCTAGACCAGAGAGTCCACCATCAACCCCATCATCTGTAGAGAGAATGTGTA
>JAMALN010000680.1:0-21551 GCA_023630115.1 Cutaneotrichosporon sp. PK4640 | reverse complement strand
GGCCTCCTCGGCGGCGGCGTCCTCGTCCGACGAGTCAGAGTCCGACTCCGAGTCGGACGAGTCCTCCTTGGCGGCGGGCTTCTCCTCCTCGTCGTCGCTCGAGTCCGAGTCCGACGAGTCAGAGTCCGACGACTCGGCCTTGGCGGCGGCCTTCTGCCTGTCAGCTTCGCGCAGAAAGGTAGTAAGCTGAGCATCTACTCACGGCAGCGGGCTTCTCCTCCTCCGACTCCGACTCCGAGTCGGACGAGTCCGACTCGCTCTCGCTCTCCTCGCTCGACGACTCGGGCTCGGGAGTGGGAGTCTTGGCCTTCTTCTTGGACTTCTTCTCCTTCTTCTCGTCCTTCTTCACGTCCTTGGCCTTGACCTCCTTGACCTCCTGTCTGTCAGCCTAGTTCGCGGGCGGGTGGGCGGATGAAGGGGGTCGCGCGATGCTAGGCTCGAGCAGCACAGTCACCGACGACGACATCACCTCCACCAGGGACTAACCTTGACGGCGGCGGCCTTCTTGTCCTTCTTCTCCTTCTTGTCGATCTTGGGGGCAGACTTGTCCTTGGCCATTTTGAGAGATGTAGTGTACAGGTGGGGTGGGTGTTGGGGGAGTCGTGTGGGATGCCCTCGAATATTTATTCAACTGGCCACTCTGAGTGTGCTCTCTGAAATTATGCACCATACCCGGGCAAGCGGACATCAACCCCTCCTCCACCGCAGATTTCCACCGCAGATTTTTCGGAGGCAGATGCGTCGCCATTATGTAACCCCCAGACGATCACCAAGTCACCAAGTCGCGTGAGTTTTCGGCTCGAGATGGGCGATCGTCGGTCCAGACTGCTCTCTGCAAGACGTCCTGCCAACAACAAAGCACAGCAGGTCCGAGAGAGTCTAGTAGTGAGAGGTCTCCGCCGCGTCCGCATCGCACGTCTGCTGCATCGCACCGCCAGCAGCCGTGCGCCACCCCTGCTCGCATCTCGCACAGCTGCCATCCACAAGCAACGCCCCCTGACGGATCATGCCCGCCACACCACCTCACTCCCTCGCGCTTCGTTCGCGCACGTTCGCGCTCGTTCGTCGCATCCCAACAATGCATGCTCATGCTCGACATACAAATCCTCGGTGATCACGTGCTGCTACTTTTCTATGGTCCGGGAGGCCGACAAGACGAACGACGGAGAAACGATCCTCCTCCCGCCCCGATCTACAATACACCCAAGGGCAGCTTAGAGCTTGGCCTTGTTGGCGGCGCGGTCCATCATGGCCTTGAGCTCGGCGGCCGACTCGTGGAGCGCAGCCTCCATCTCCTTGGCGTCGCCGTTGAGCGTCGTGATGCCCCAGCAGAGCTTGTCGTCGTGGATGGCGTACGACAGGCCGTAGCCGTCGGGCACAACCTCGCCGTAGCCCCAGCCGTCGAGGTACTTGGACGTGAGCTGGGACGTGGAGAGGTGCCAGTGGCCCGACTTGGCAAAGTTGGGGTCGGCAAAGATGGCGGGAACCTCCTCGCTCTCGCGGATCTCCTTCTTGAGGCCGAAGAGGTGGCGGTCGACGCCCTGCGCGTCGGCGGCCCAGGCAGAGTACTGGCCGTGGCGAGTGGCGGCGGCGCGGAAGCGCTTCTCGCGCTCGGCGTCCGAGGCGTTGGGGTCGTTCATGGCCTCGACGAAGGCGCGCGACTCGGACGAGACGGTGCGGATGACCTCGGTGCGGCCGCCGAGGAACTTGCGGGTCTGGCACGACTCGTAGCACACACCGGGGGTCTTGTGGAGCTTGTAGAAGGCAAGCTGCTTGACCATCTGGGCCCAGGCGTCGGGCGAGACCTTGAAGGGCTTGATCGAGCCCTTGCCGTAGCCGGTGTAGACGGTCATGCGGAGGTCCTGCTTGCCGATCTCGTCGGCGAAGCCGGCGCGCGACTTCTCGATAATGTCCTTCATCTTGGCGTCGAGCTCAAACTTGATCTCGGACCACTCGATCTGGCCCTTGGCCTGCTCCTCGGCGGGGAGCTCGAGGGGGATGACACCCTTGTCGAGCGACGCGAGGACAAACTCGTTGAGGCGGAGAGTCGGGGTGCCGTCAAGCATCGAGTGCTCGCCGTTGAAGCCGGCCTCGCCAGCCTCGTCGACGATGAACTGGTGCTTGTCGAACCAGCGGTTGCGGCCCTTGCCCTTGGCGTCGGGGGTGAGTCCACCGGCCCAGTACGACCAGGCGCGCTCGGTGTCGTTGGAGGGGGTGGCGCCGTCGTCGAGCGAGAAGAGGAGGATGGCCGAGTCGATCGACTGGATGGCGTCGGTGTTGGCCTTGGAGATGGAGAGCAGGTGGCGGCGGGCCTCGCACCAGACGTCACGGTCGTCGGCGGTCAGGGCACCAATGTACGAGCCCTCCTCCTTGTCGGCAACAGCCTTGATCTCCTCCATGGCCTTGGCAATCTCCGAGGCCGAGCGGCCGCCGACCTCGAGCTTGAAGTAGCGGTTGTTGCGGAGGACGACAATGTGGTTGAGCTCCTTGGGGTAGGCGAGGGGCACGTCGGCGGGCGAGGTGGGCACACGGACGGCGTTGAAGAGGTACTTGTACGACTGCATGCAGAGGGGGTTGCCCTTGACGGCCTCGGGCTCGAGCTTCTCGCTGGCACGTTAGCGCTTGCGCTGCGGCATCATCTGCTTGCGGGGATCTCCGATCTCCGATTGCCGTGGGGGGATGGAAAAAAGTCCACCGCGGTGTTGGATTGCCGGGCACTGTGGGGTACAGCCGGGTCCACCGTTGCCGGAGTGGACCGGACGATTATCACCGCCCGACGTCGGGACAGTCATCGGAGGCCCGCTGCGACACATCGCTCACGCAATCGTCGCGAGTAGGGCCGCTGCGAGGCAGCTTGCAGCAGCCCCACCCCCAGCCCGGACCCAGCGCCCCGAGCACAGCGACACCCCTCCACCCCTCCACCCCGTCGGAGCCCTCGGGCAAACTTGTACTCACGAGTCAACGAGCTTCTTGAACTCGACCACGGCGCGGGTGAGCTGCGCAGCGCGCTCGGTCTGGCTGGCGCCCTTTCCGATCCCCTTCTTGTGGATGTAAAAGTACGAGACGTTGGGGATCAGGCGGCCACGGTAGCCAAAGTAGGCGACGTCGTTCCACCACTCTGCGATCCAGTTGTCCTTCTCGGCGGCGCGCTGCTCGAGGCGGCCCTGGAGGACGCGCGAAAAGTCGCTGTTGGCAAACTCGCGCACGGCCTTGGCGGAGGCGGCGTACTGGTCGCGGTCCGAGAGGGGGAGGAGCGTCTCGAGGTACTTGGAGAGGGTCGAGGCGAGGCGGGGGACGGGGAGGTGGGGGATGGAGCCCTGGCTCGCGTAGAGCGGCTTGTCGGACTTGGGGGCGTTCTTCCGGGCCATGGTGGTGGAGAGGTTGCGAGTAGAGTTCTGGGGGTGAGCTGATGGACAAGTGGAGTCTTTTAAAGGAGAGAGGATACGTACACGAGACGCCCCGGAGATGGTGGCGGAGAGACGGGCGTGTCTGAGCATGTAAGGAGGGGGGGTGGGGGACCAAACGATCGGCGGGGCTTGGGGGGAGGACGAGGGTCAAAAGTCACTCGGCCGGAGAGTGGTTGGCGTGGTTGGAGTGGTTGGGGTAGAGCAAGGCTCGGGGTGGGCAATCTTGGCGTGCCGTAGGCGAGATGGGGGGGAGAGGGGGAGATGGGTGGATGCGTGGAGTGCGGAGCTGCAGACGTCGGCGAGGGCGGTAGTGCGGCAGCCGAGGTACACCAAGATTGGCTCCTATTACAAGTGGAGGCTTATCCAATTACACCTCCACCGGGCAGAGGCTAATGTCGGAAGGCACTTAGGCGAGGATGTTCGGCAGTTCAAGCTCGAGTTCGGCTTGAGCGCAAGTGGAGTCGAGTGGAGCGAGTGTGAGATGGAGATGGAGGTAGTCTACAATGCGACGGATGCACGCCCCGCCGTCCTCGCTGTTATATGCATGCTTCTCGCCGTCGCCCACAGCCTAGGCGTTGTCGGCGCCCCGGCTATTTGTCACCGGGTAATCGAGGCGGGCGCTTGCCGGAGGCAAAGCCGTGGGCCAGGGTCGGCCGAAGAGCGGATATACCGTCCACGCCGGTGGAGACGCTGGTGGAGGTTGTTTTGGGAATGTGGGCAACTGTGGGGATGCGGGGTGCGGGGCGACATGGGGTCAGAGGACATGTGGAGGCGCCGCACCGACCAGATCGGCGGATCGGCAGCATGTGACCGGCGGCGCCAGAGGCCGGCCAGGACGGAGCGCGGCCTGGCGGTTGGAGCAGGATATCGGGCCTTGGGCCTGGCCTGGGTGGGGGGCCAGAACTCGATGTTATCCAATCCTTCACCGGCGTCGGAGTGCGCGCGCCGACCATCGCGGGACCCCGAGCCGCGGTACAGGGAGCCGGTGGGCATGGCTGATGGCAGATGGAGGGGGTGTTGATTTCGCCGAGATTAGTTCACGAGGGCTCGGATCGCTGCCGACACGTGCTGCAGCGGAGGTGGGCAGAGGCGTGGAGGTGGCAAGCGCCGACGGTGCTGCTGACCCGCGATGGTTAGGCTGCTCTCACTTGCTCAACTTCTGACCCGTACAGTCAGCTGAGCGCGAGGCCAGCCCTAGTCAATGGGAGGCTGCTCACCCTTCGCCGCACTGACCTAAGCTTGGGACAGAAGGACTGCATGTCCGGAACCATGCAGAATACGAAGATGCTAAATACAGCTGACGGACGATGCCAAAGGCAGGTGGGATACAGTAGGTATGTGGCGAAGGCAACCGGCGAGGAAACAGGAGGCAGAGTCGAAGGGGCGGGGTCGAAGGCGACAAAGGTGACGAAAGGGTGAAGCGAAGTCCGAGGCAGCCGCAGACTATAGGACAGAAGGTGGCTTACCAATGCAGGAAGCTGGGGATTGCAGCGAAGAGGAAGGCCTGGTGGGTTACCAGGCTGTACGTGAGCGCTGACACAGAAGACAACATCACCCCCAACCCACCAGTGTATGCGCGCAGCGGGGGGCGCGGCCAGACCTTGGTGGGGCGGGGGGCTATTACGACGGCGCCGTCGGGCGTGTCGGCTGTGTTGGGTGTTGGGGGCTGGAGGACGACGGACGCGGACGGGGTCCCCGGGTCCTCGCTCTCGAGAGAGGAGAACGACGAGTCGAGCGAGGGTAACGTGTCGTTTGAGGTGGTCGACACGTTGCGGCTGGTCGGCGGGCGCAGGCCGATCGCCGTCGAGCCCGGGCGGTCGACAGGGCGCTTGAGGGCGGCGCAGACGTCTTCGTCGGGCTCCTCGAACACGGGCCCCTGGGGGCGGTAGCGTCTTTCCAGGATAAAGGCGGGGGTCTGCCAGCGGCGCGCGTCCCAGTGCAGCTCCGAGTCGTCGCTGCCGTCGCTCGCGTCGCTGCCTGCCCGTCCGGCCCTGGTGTGGCGGCGGCGTACTGGGGCGGAGTGGGCGCGGGAGATCGACGACGAAGCGTCGCGGTCGAGGACGGACGTGCGTCCGCGCGAGGGTACGCGGAGGGAGTCGTCGGGCACCGGCGCGAGCGGGGGGTACTCGCGGTCCAGGTCCTCGGCGGTGTACGCCCGCCCGGCGGCGATCCAGTCGATGTCGGGAGACGGGGGGCGCCGCCGCACCCGCACCACCACGTCCTCGTCGTCGCTCGGAGGGTAGTGGTAGTCCCACGGCTGGCGGAAGAAGGCGAGGCCGGGAATCACGCTGCCAGCACTAGCGACGGACCCGGCCGCTCTCCGGAGGAGCGTCGCGGCGTCGGTCGAGTGCCGGCGGATCGAGCGGCCCATGTTCCCCACCCGCATGGGGAGGCGCAACGACGGCGTCCGCTTCGGCTTCTGCGAGTCGAGGGTGAGTTCCGAGCCCTGGTCGCTCCAGGTGACGCGCTTGCGCGGGGTGCTCGGCGTGCCGAGGGAGAAGAGGGACGAGTTGCGGCTCATGATGCTCCCGTTCTCCGCCTTCTTGAGGATGGACTTTGGGGTGGCGCAGTCGCTCTTGGGCGGGGCAAAGTCGAGTGCACCGTTGTTGCCGTGGCTGAACGCGAGGGCTGAGGCGCGCGCCGTGATCTCGGGGGAGAACGCTGCGCGGTCGCCGTACGAGAACGAGGATGTCCGTCTGTGATGACGAGTTGAGGAAGGCGCTGCTGGTGTGGTGGGACGAGGGGTGGCATCGTCGTCCGATGTATCGAGTGCGGCGGGCGACTCGCACAACACGCGGCTTGGCTCCTTTGGTCAGCCCCAAATCTTTGGTCGCCACGGCCCCCATCGCGTCTCCGCCCCACAACGACGCGCGCACGGTCCACTCACCCCAGGGCCCGCGATCGCCGCACTCTTCGGCCCGCTGCCACCGTCACTTTGCCCTCTTTGGAGCACGTCGATGCGCAGGGAAGGTCTCTTCTGCGCCTGAGCGCCGGATGCTGCAGGGTCGTCACCAAAGAGATTGTACGAGGTCGTAAAAGTGCGCGAGCGCTCGGGCGCTTTCCCGGGGGCGGGACGCAGGACCTGCGTGCCCAGCGATGGCATGGTAGGTGTGTAGGTTGGGATGGGAGGGGATGGGGAGATTGCTCAGATGAACGGAGTTCTTGTAGTGGGCGAGGGGATGCGAGAGGGAAGGATTGAGCCGGTTCCCACAGGCAGGTGAATGGGTGTGGCTGGGTGGCTGGGGTGTCGCTGGGTGGTGAGACTGCGTGAGGTCGTGAAGGCGTGAAAAGAGGTCGGCCGTGTGGCGTGTGGGCTGCTCGCACGCGGTGGGTATCTCGGTCTGGATGAGGCAGGTGTGAGGTGAATAGACAGCTGATACAGTCAAGAGGATGAAGGAGATGAAGGGCGGTGGCTGTTTGCATGTTGCATGTCGGCGTCAACGGCGTGCGGGGTGGCCATCTCTCTGGCCAAGGTCGCGCAGATCTATCGTTGCATCCATCCCCATTTTCTCTTGGGGAGACACTGTTACCAAGGTGGCAATTGGGCGCCCATTGTTGTCTCACCCTTCGCCACCTGCCCACTGTCTACCCCGATTTATCAAGCAGCCGTCGCGCCGCTCGCTGGAAGCTGGAGGAGTCTAGCTACTTGATGCACTGTGGCCAGCTGTATGCATGTGTAGGCCACCTGCTGCGAGGCGGCGTTGTTGGAGATCTCGCCCCCCAAGAGCAGCTGGACATGTCCGGTGGAGGTCATACAGCCGCTTACGTAACCGCCCGACGCGTGCTTCTCGACGTGTTTCGCCGCCCAGCAACAACAATCACCTTCCTCACACCACTTACTGCGTCCCCCACAATGTCCGCCTTCCCTGCCCGCGGGCGCCGCACCGCACCACCGACCCGCCAGCCCCTGACGGAGGAGCAGCGCGGCGAGGTGCGCGAGGCGTTCGAGCTCTTCGACACGGACAAGGACGGCTTCATCGACTACCACGAGCTCAAGGTCGCGCTGCGGGCGCTGGGCTTCAACCTCCGCAAGCCCGAGGTGCTCAAGCTCCTGCGCGAGCACGACCGCGGGGACGGGCTGATGAGCCTGGCCGACTTTGAGAAGATCAGTGAGTGGAGCGCAGCGCACTGCTTGGGGATGGGGGACACTGGGGAGAGGAAGGAAGGCAGGAGGGTGCAGCTAACCCCAGTGACGGAGAAGATTCTCTCGCGCGATCCGATGGAGGAGTTGCGGCGCGCGTTCTCGCTGTTCGACGACGACCACACGGGCAAGATTAGCCTCAAGAACCTGCGGCGCGTGGCCAAGGAGCTCGGCGAGCATCTCGGGGACGAGGAGCTGTGAGTCTGACGTGTGACGTGTACCGTGGGGAGCGGCGTGGGAAGGGGGCGCGTGTGCGGGGTGCGGTGCATGGTGTGCGGCATGTGCGGGGAAGGTGCATTCTGTGCAAATGTCGGGTGAGAAGCCGACGCCGGGCAGGGCCGCGGCGATCTGAGAGGTCGCCGAGCGCACGTTTCTCCTCGCTGTGTGAGAGGCTCGGTCTCGAACGCACGCCCACCGTGGCGTGGGAGGGAGGCGGCGCCGCTCCGAGAAGGAGCATCGTCCATTCCGCACCCCACCTCACTCCCAGCTAGCTTCACAGACATCTCAGCTGACAGCAGCCAAGCGATGATCGACGAGTTCGACATGGACGGCGACGGCGAGATCAGCCAGGAGGAGTTTATCGCCATCATGATGGACGGCGAGTAGGAGCCTGCAGGCAGTGTATATTGGTCGCCTATGTATTCAGCATCCCACATTGTTCTACTGCTACAACTCGGATAGCTCCTCCTCGACATACCCTTCCTCCTCGGGGTATCGTGGCCGCGTGCGCTCGATGTCGTCTGGAGTCAGCTCGCCCACTCCCCTCGACTCACCGACAAACGAGTCGTACGCCCACTCGACGGCCTCGGCCGCCCAGTAAAAGTCGCAGTGCTCGCTCACGTCCAGCTTGGTGACCTTGAGCACGCGCACGTCCTTCTCCTTGTGCTTTAGGCGCTCGAGCAGCGGCTCACACAGCACCAGGTAGTCGCGCCCGCCGTAGTAGATCGACAGCGGGGGGAAACGCTCGTCATACCACCGCTCCAGGCTGTCGTCGAGCGTGCACTTGCGGTCCGCAAAGCCGCCCTTGCCGCACCACCAGAAGATGGACGCGCTGCTCACGGGCGTCGGCGTGAAGCGGAACATTTTTGTCTTGCGCCGCAGGAGCCAGTTGGCGTCCGTCCACTGGAAGAGGAACGCGAACATGATGTAGCCCATCGTCGCAAAGATCTTGGGCGGGCAGTAGTCGTACGCCCACCGCATAAGGGGGATGAAGTCTAGGACGCCGAAGAAGCGCTTCCACGCAGGCCACTCTAGCCTGTTGAGCGTGGTGAAGGGGAAGCCGTGCGTCAGGGGCCCGGCGTAGACGGCCGGCGCTAGGGCAATGAAGACGCTCAGCTTCTTGCCCAGGTTCGGGACCATGCCGAGCGACAGCGAGATAAAGGTGAGCCCGTTGCCCTGCGAGTGCCCGATGAACGCAATCTTGTCGTACCCCGTCTCGCGGCACACGTGGTCCACTAGGGCAGGGAGGTCGTACATTGCCAGGTCGCGGATCGTCCAGTCTGCTGTCAGCTCGAGTACATGGTGGTCAGCTCACCCCAGAAGCGCGGGTCGCTGCGCGAGTAGCTCCGGTGGCCCATGTCGAACACGCCGCGCGTGTTGCCCAGGTACACCTGATACCCCTTCTGCTTGGCGAGCCAGAAGGCGAGGGAGCGCTCCTCGGAGGTGACAAATGAACCCGAGGACTGGAAGAGCCCGTGGAGGACGAGGACGGGGAAGCCGCCGCGCCCGTCCGCGTGGGGGCGTGCGTCGGGGTCGATGACGCGGTGCATTCTGCCGTCAGCCAGTGTTCGCGAGCGGGCGTCGGGCGGCGACGCAGTTCCCGAGAGTCACACATGCGGGGACTTCAACATTTCTCGCAGCGCCCCGCATCGACCTACCTGAGGTAGAACCCGTCCTCGGTCTCGACCGTCTGGTTCTCGATATCCATCCCGATCTGCCGCGCGTAGTACTGCGGCTCCTTGGAGACCTTGGCGTCCGCCTTCCGCCAGTACTTGTCGTCGTCCCAGTCGTACGTCGGCTTCTTGGGCGGATTCAACCACGTGGGGAGGAGCATGAGGGCCTCGGCGGCGAACGCCCACAGCACCACGCCAGCGAGGAAGAAGGTCGAGATGAAGAAGCTGATCGTCTGGCGCACGCCCAGCCGCACCCAGTCCCAGTAGGACATGGGCGTGACGGGGACCGGCGAGTATGTCGAGAGCGAGACTGGCGGGAACGTCGGCCGCAGGAGGTGCTGGGACGGCGTGCCTATCCGGTCGATGAAGATGCGGCGGAGTATGCCGCGCCCGCTGCGGTCGCTGGCGGCCGAGCCGGTGCGCGACACCGGCGCGGCGGGGGCGGCCAGCCGCGGCATCGGCGCGAGGAGGGGCACCTCCTCGGCCCGGCCGTTGCCATTCACGTGTGTCCCGTTGGCGTAGGGGTACGCGTTGACGGGCGTGGAGCGCCCGACGTCGTCGAGCGCATACTCGGGCGTCTTGGCCTCGGCGGGCGGCACGACGCGCTGCACCGGCGTCGAGGTCATGGTGGGTGGAGTGAAAGGAGGTGGAGGGTTGGTGGAGGGTGGAGGGCTCAGGTGGGACGATGGGCCCGAGTGCGGAATGCGGACGGGCGAGACAATGCGCGTCTCTGTCGCGGTGGCGATGAGACAGTGTCAAGAAGAACAGCGCAAACAGGGGATCAGCACTTATCGCGTCGTCGTTGTACACGGCGCGGCCTATGTCAACAAATCGCCGCGAGTGGGAAGCGCGCACGTGGTGCCCTGAGAGGCACAGGGGTGGTGACGTCGAGCGCGGGACGATCGAGGAGCGAGGAGCGAGTGGGAGTGCGTGAGAGTCGAGATGATGATGATGATGATGATGATGATGAGATGGTGAGATAAGGGTGGTGGGTGGCGAGATTGGACGATGAGTTGATGCAAACAGAGGATCAGTGATTGTCCTAATCTCTACCTCGCTCTAGTCTCGGTCCGACATTTCTCTGATGCTGCCATTGTCCGTGCCTGCATTCTATCAGAGCCCTCCTCGTCTTCGTCCGATTCTGGCGTCATGGGCACAGTTGCAGACTGCATACAGTCCGAGTTGTGCGAGTCGAGGTGCTCCACGCCCTCTTCCGCCTTGGAGCACGCCAGCTCCGCTCCCTACCGTTTGATCGGGGCTCGATACCACTTTCAGTGAGTTGCCACCAGCGGAACCAGATGTTGACGGATTATCAAGCCTGATCAGGTCAAAATACAGCCACTAATTTGTGGTCAACATCGGCAGCCGCCATCCTCAATCTCACCATCACTTCAGCATCCTGCCACTTCCACGCATCCAGTATGGCAGCCCAGGCTCTCGGTCCTATACAACACTACCGCGTAATGCATCTACAATCTACTGATGTCACCTCAGCACCGCGAAATCTATCCACAACCTACTAATGTTCCCTCCCCTTCTGACCACCGCCGGGGCCTACACACGGTCGAGGTTACCGACCCCGCTCATCTTGAGACCCACGGGCGCCTGCACGACGCCCCGGACCTGGATGACCTCCGACCAGCTATCGTCGCCGATGTTGAGAAGGACGGTGAGCATCTCCCCAACGGCGTCTTCCACGCCACGGCACATCCCTCCGTAACCGGTGAGGACGGCAGCGACCGGCTTGCAGGACACGAGATGCGTCCAGAGCGCCTGGTAGTCGATTGCAGCAGCGGGAGCGAGGTACAGGTCCGACCCGTTCGCCTCCGCCTCCGCGTGCACCTCGAGCCGCTTCAAATAGTCGCCCAGCGCGACCTCAAGGCGCCAGCCGCGCTCCCCCTTGCGCCGTAGGAGCAGGTGGAGGCCACGACCGGGTAACCTCGTATTGGCGCCCTGTCCCACGACGAGCGTCCACTTTTCGTTGGGGCCCTTCCCCTCGACGGCGGGAATGAGGATATCCTTGTTGAGGGAGAGGTGAGAGGCGAAGACTTCAGGCGGCAAAAGACAGATGATGTTGGCCGTGGTTGGGTCCACGTTGGGGCGGCGGGGGTAGGTGGTCGTGTCCTCTCGGTCGGGGTGGGGGCGTGGTTCGGCGACATGGTAGCTGTACAGTCAGACAAGTATGGAAGCGTGGTGCTCTGCCGGGGGAAGGTTGAGAATCACTTGCTCTGCGGGGCGTAGAAGAGGACGGTTGGAAGGCAGGAAGTAGTGGTGGATGGCGCGGCTGATGCGTGGGCGACGTGTAGGTGCGAGGTTGCGTGCGATCGTGCGAGTTGTGAGAGGCGCACGGAGACTGGTGTTTGAGGTGATGAGAAGAGTGTAAGAGGTTGTGGGGCGACACTGTGTGTGTTGTATGTGTCGCCACAATCGCCACCAGGTGTTGCTTGATTGCCACCATCCCACACACCACCACGGGACCAAATACTAATCGATTAGAATGTCCAATCAAGTCTATTTCAACCTCCACCTCCACCCCCGGATCGCGGGAAGGTGGGTGGCAAACATTGAGCGGCAGTCACCGTCTTCCACTTCTCGACGTCACAACATCCTCCCACGCTGCTATCATGGCGGCCCCGGGCTCTCGCTCCCCCCACCCCGTGCGGCCCGCGGGCCCCCGCCCCCTATCCTCATGGCTGCGGGACGTGCCCCCTCCCGTGCCCCCCAAGTCGCCGCGGGGCCTCTCCATGTCGCCCCCGCCCTCCGCACCGGGGTCGTACCCTCTGTCCCCGAGACCACCCCCCTCGCCCCGCTCACCGCCCGTCCTGCGCTCGCCCTACAACCTGCCCCCGCCCCCCGTCCCCCCAGTCATTCCCTACCCGTCCTCCCACTCCCCCTCGGCTCCCCGGGAACCATCCGAGGGCTCGGACAGCTCAGCCTCCGCCGCCGCCGCCGGGCCGCGCCTCACCACCCCGCGGAAGCGCTTCGTCGTGCGCTCCCGCCGCCCCGTGTCCTCGCCCCGGCGCCGCAAAAAGGAGCCCCAGGAAGAGTGGGAGGACGTGCGCCCCGGCCTCTTCTCGACTCTGGGCGTCCTCCTCGCACCCCTCAGGCTCCTCCTCACGCCGCTGCACATCGTAGTCACGCCCGTCCTGTGGCACATGTTCAACGTGGCGATTTTGGCGTTCCTCCTCTCCCTCGCATTCTACCTCGCCCAGGCGTGGCTCCGGCGCGCGCTCGGCGCCATGTTCTCTCCCGACAGCAGCCTGCCCGGCGCCGTCGCGCTGCTGCCCGTCCGCGCGCTCGCTACCCCCGCGTGCCTTCTCACCGGGGTGGGGTGTAATCTCTCCCTGTTAGCCGCGTCAAACATGACTGCCAGGCCGTTCTGGCAGATGGTCAGCGGCGGGGGGGAGGTGGACGTCGCGGCTGTGTCGAGGGGCCTGAGCCGGGAGGCGAGGCAGGCGAAGGATATCTTCGAGAGCCTGACGGCGCTCGGCGACGGGCGGATGACCGCGGGGCTGGGACACGTTCGGTGAGTCCGCTGTGATAGGTGGCATTGTGACAGCTGACACCAGCATCCACGAGCTTGGTATCGCTGTCCAGACGGGCTCCACGCTCGAGGACAGGTTCTTCATCGGCGCCGAGCTCATCGAGGTGAGTTTCTCCTGACATCAGAAGGAGGACAGCATGCACACCCAGTCGGGGACGGTGCCGAGTCTAGTTTGACGGTCCTTTGACCCTCCTGTAGCTGGGGAGGTCAGTCATGCCTCCTCGCGCCGCACCTGCATGGCCCCCACCTCGTTCTCACCTGCGGCTGGGGAGGTCATCCTGCAAGATGCAGAGTCCTCGGCGCAACAAGCCTGGCCTAACTTGATGTGCCTGATTCTTGTCGCCCACGCCCTACTCCAGATCCACGCTCACGCCAGCTCGCCGACCTGGCCTCGGACATCACCGACGAGATCGTGACGATCAATGCGATGAGCGTCAATGTCTTCTCCTGGCTCTTCTGGGAGTTCTCAAACCTCGTCTCACTCCTCTCCCTCCCGCCCTCGCAGCGCCCGAGCAGCCGGCGCATCGGCGCGCGCCTCGACTCCCTGATCAACAGGCTAGACCACGAGCTCGACCGCCTCTACCTCTCCGTGGACGGGGCGATTCCGCTGGCCGCAAGAGGGCGGGACAAGGGCTGGTCACTCCTCCGCCAGCTGAGCGAAGTGCACTCGGGCCTGAAGGCGGAACACGAGCGCTTCCCGGGCTGGCAGCGGGCGCTGGACGTCTCGCGCCGCTTCTTCGCCGGCGGCGACCCGAGCAAGTTGACCCGTATCAGCAGGGACCTGGACTTGACGCGCGCGACGATCGGGGGCATCGACGAGACGAGCAAGAGCCTTGAGCGCGTGCGCATCGACCTCACCGCGTTCCGGACACAGGTGCGCAGCTTCAAGGGTAGCGTGATGGGGCTGCATCTCGGGGCGAGCGAGGAGATTGGGCTCGGGCCGGAGCAGGAGATGCTCATCCTGACCGGGGTAGTGAACGAACTCGGCCTCGCCGTTGGGCGCGCGAAGCGCAGACCGGTGAGCGACGACCGGCTGATCGAGCCGTAGATTGTAGATCGTAGTCTTGTAGCGTGCAATGCAGAGCATATGTGGGAACTGAATACTAACCACCTCCTGAATGCGAAGGAAGAGTCAATGGCACGGTGGCACGGGCCCAGCGGTGGCGAGCATCCAACTCGTCCTCAATCGCTCATCTTGTTCCTCCTTCCTCACACCCCACCATGCCCCGAGGAGCCGCCCCAGCCACTACCCCCGCATCTGACTCAGATGCAGCTGTTGGTGACGCTCCTCCTCCCGACCCCGCTCCTGCTCCCAACGTCGTCCCTGCTGCCGACGTTGACGCTGCCAACCTTCGTCTGGCTGTCGACGTCCTTCCCCCTCCCGACGACCCCCTGGCAGACAACACCCCCGCCGATCTCCCAATGGACGACCTCGCTTTGGACGACCTCCCTCTCGATGGCTTCCCTCTGGATGACCAGCCCCACAACCTCCCTCCCGACCGGCGTCCCGACGATCTCGCAGCCGAAGACACGGAGAAGGAGCTCCCTGGGGCTCTGGGCCCGCCCGCTTTCCGTCAACGCCGAGCGGTGGTTCCCGGCACACTGCCCAGCAGACAGCCGGATAGCCAGCCAAGAATGGGTGTGCAGAAGCAAGTCACTGTGACACCCATCGGTCTCCTCCTGGGCGCGCTGCGCTTCATCCTCAACCCCTTCAGCTACGCGGCCAAAGCGATCATCCAGCGCGTGTTCCACGCCATCGGTCTAGTCACCGTCGTGCTCGTCACCCTCTACTTCGGGTGGGGGTGGCTCCGCGACACCGCTGCCACCATGCTCCCCTCTGCCACCTGGACTGTGGCCTACGCCTCAGCCGGGGTGGTCACGACGCCGACCTGCCTCCTTGTGGGCGTCTGGTGCGACTACTCCCTCGCCGGGCCGAATACGACAGTCGCCTCCATTGTCAACAAGCTCCGGGGCCGTAACACCGTGGACGTCGCGGTGGTGTCCCGCGAGCTGAGCGTCGAGACGAAGCGGGCAAAGAACTTCTTCGACAGCCTGACGGCGCTCAATGAGGGGCGCTACACTTCCGGCCAGGACCACATGCGTCTCCACTCCCTGGGGGTGTCTTTCCAGGTGGGGTCAAGCCTGCCGAACAAGGGCGTGATCGGCGCCGAGTTGGTCGCGGTAAGCACCATAGACCTGCACAGAGCTAACAACAGCTCTCGGACATCGCCTGCCAAGTGGACGACGAGATCGTGGAGATGAACTCGATCAGCGTGAACGCCTTCTTCTGGCTGTCGGAAGAGTTTGGGCAGCTCGTCGGCCTTCTCTCGCGCCCACCTTCGACGCGCCCCACCACCGCAGGCTTTGAAGCAGCCCTCGGCCTCAGCCTCGGCAAGTTCCACGTCCAACTTGACCGGCTCCGCGTCCACCTGGACATTGCCTACGATCTCGCGGTGGACGGGCGGGACAGGGGCAAGAACTTGATCGCCGAGCTGTCCGCGGCCCAGTCGGGCCTGCAGAAGGAACACGACAGCTTCCCCGGCTGGCGGAGCACTGTGGACGCCACGCGCCGGTTCTTCATCGGCGGCGACCCCAGCAAGCTCAAGGTCCTAAGCCAGGACCTGGAACTCATGGGCAACACCATCAGCGGCATCAAGGACACGGCTGCGGTCCTCAACGCGCTGCGTGGAGACCTAAAGGCGTTCAAGGCGCAGCTCCACAGCTTCCAGGGCTCGCTGCGGGGCGTGCATCTCGGCGCCAGCCGCGCCATGGGGCTGGGGCCCGAGGAGGAGATCGCCCTCCTCTCTGGGGTTGTTGATGAGCTCGCTGCGGCAGTGGGGCGCGCCAGGCGTGGGCCGGAGCACAGGGCCCGTCGACTGGGCCCAGGGGGAGAAGTGTATACATAGCCGTGGATGTAGACGTAAGCGACCACTGGACACTGCACCTCGCCAGGGCAGAACTACATCCAAGGCACAGTGGCACGGGCCCGCAGTGGCGAGCGCCCTTCCATCGCTCATGAACTCTTCCCCATCACCAACCATCCCCATCCCATCTGTATTCCTCACACCCCATCACATGCCCCTCGCCGCCCCAAACCGACCGGCGCCCAGCCCGGCCCTCGGCGCTCCCCCAGCTCGAGCGCAACCGCGCCCGAGCACCCGCCCCGCGGCGCGAACCCCGGAGCCTTTCCGCGACGGCTTCGGCCTCTTCCTCTGGATAATGCGGCACCTGAGTTGGGCATTGCTCGTCCTGCTGGGGCGCACTTGCTGGCTCGGCCTCCTCACCACCGCCGCCCTGCTCGGCGACATCCTGCTCGTCGTCCTGCCCTCGCCCTCCTGCTCGTCGCCTTCCTCGCCGCCATCGTCGTTGGGTGGATCAAGCCCGACATCCCATCCGGCACGCGAGGAGCAGCGGGGCGGGCAACGTACCATGCATTCGTCTGGAGCTGCCGGGGTCGTGTCAGCAGGTTGCCGACCCACTCTGGCACCGGGCTGCCGGTGGGGCCAAGAACCCAGCCCGAGCTTGGCCCAAGGGATCGTTAGATGCGTTGGGGGTGAGCGACTGTCCCCATCGACTTGGCCAGATGAACCAAGGCACGGTGGCACGGGCCTAGCAGTGGCAAGCGCAACTCGTCCTCCATCATGAACTCATCTCCGACTCTCTCCTCCTCCCACCCCCCGCGCATCCGACCATGGCCCCCGAGCAAGCCAACCGCCCACCAGCCCCGGAAGCTGGCCCCGCCCCTCCCCTCGACGTCCGGCGCCCCCCTACACCGCCCGACCTGGAGGTGTTTCGCCAGCGACGGAACCGCGCACTCAACCCGCCTCCATTTTTCGATCCAGACTTCCCCACCCTTGCCAGCGGGCATTTCTGGGTGCTGAGGCACATTGTTCTCCGGTCCTTCACTGAAGCCGTCAAGGTCCTGATGTGGGATGTTCTCCACGCCATCGTGATCCTCAGCTCCCTCGTCGCCGGGCTGCACTTCAGCGGCCTCCTGCCCATGGTGGCCAGGATGATCCCCCCACCCCTGTGCCCCTGGTTGCCAGATGTGCGGGGGTGGGCTTGTAAGCTTGTTGACTGTAGGGAGCCAGAGTAATGCATGGAGTCTAGAGCTTGCCTGGGGGCGGGAGCTCGACGACCTGGTCGACGCCGGGGTACGCGGGGAGGTTGAGTTCGTGCCGTTGCGCGAGGTCGCTGCTGTCAGCTTTGTTGGAAGATAACGCACTCTGGGACGAAGCGCCCGCCGAGCCAGTGCTTGCCTGTGTACGTACGCACGCCCTCCTTGGGCGCAGTGAGGGAGATGAGCACCTCGGGGTCGATGGTCGCGACCTCCTTCCCGTCCGTGTTGGTCAGGCGCTGGCGGCCCTCCTCCACCCCCCAGCCGGAGGGGATGTCCACCGAGACGATGGGCGTCCTGCTCTCCGCGAGGGCGGTGAGGATCGTGTCGAACGGCGCGCGCACGGGCGGGTGGAACGAGAAGCCTGGAGTAAACATCGCGCCCATCCACCTGTCCGCCAGCTGCACCCGTTTCCGTCTCCTGACTCACCAAAGATCGCGTCGAGCACCACATCCGCACGTTCCAGCGCGGCCTTGAACTCGTCCGTGCTCCCCACGACGGGGATGCCGAGGTTACGCGCCTGCGTCAGGAGGCGCTGGTACAGGTCCTTGCTCCCCGGCTTGGGGTAGTACAGCGTGGGCTTGTACGCAAAGTGGTGGAGGTGTCGGGCGGCCACCAGCCCGTCCCCGCCCTGGTTCCCGGGCCCGCAGCAGACGAGGACGCGCCGGTGCGACTGCACGGGGTAGGACTTGGCGAGTGCCTGCGCGCAGCTGAGGCCCGCGAGCTCCATGAGCTGGTATCAGCTGCGAGAGGCGCACGCCAGCGGGACTGCCCCGTCCGAGTGTCGGACCCACCTGGTCGATGGAGAAGGCGCCCGAGGCGGACATGAGCTCCTCGTCGATCTGCTGTGCGAGTTTCTGCCCGATGTACCGGAGTGCCATGGTGGTGAGTACGATGGAGCGAGATGGAGGATGCGAGGTCGTCGAACAATGCTGGAACGACGCCTGACGCGCCTCTCGCGTCATGTCGTGAGAGTGAGGAATGCCATCCACACCCGACGTCATGGGTCACGTGACTGTCATGCGACGGCCACGCGCGGGCCTCGGCCTCGGGGAGGGTTGATCTCGGGGAGGGTTGAGATGCTTGGAGGCCGAGGGTTGAGCTCGGGCCACCGTTGCGGCCGATGTTGCAGCTGTTCGGCTCGCCATGTTCGCCCTGTCTCACATCTCAAGATGAAGTCTATCCTCAGCGCGCCGCTGCCGCCCTCTGCCGCGACGCGCGGCGGGCGACAACGTGCCCCCCTGCTGCGGCTCATGCATGCTGTGCCCGCCGAGCGCGACCGCCGAGGGTGACCGCCGACGCGCGGCCCATGCCGTTCTATTCTCGCTCGTGCCCAAGGGGCTCGGAATGTTGCCATGTGTTGCACCGGGCGTCGTCGGGAAACCCGGCGCGTCGTGCGGCCGAAGAATCTGCAGAGCTGCACGAGGTCGCGTCTGCAGCGGGAAGACTAGGTCGTGTCACAGTGCACGAACGTGCCACTCGCCACGGTCAGATCGAGGCGAGGCATCGCCGAGGTGGGAAGAACCCGAGCTCGGCGTCACGGGCCACGGCTGATCTCGCTTCCGATTGTCTGTTTGGAGCTCATTCCGCAACTATTAATCTGGACATCTTGGCACACAACATGCCCCACCCCAACGCAACGCACCATGTCCTCGCCACCAACCACCCAGGCAAAGGAGCGGAGCCCGTCGACGGCCTCGCTCGTGGGGTCCACCAAGGCCCACTCCACCTCGTCCAAGACACCCGCCTCGCTCTCCTCCAAGCCCCCCTCGCTCGCCCACGCCAACGACACGGCGCCGGGCCACGACGCCGAGGGCAAGAGAGGCCCGCGCAAGGGCCCGTCCGGCGCGTACGTCGAGCTCCCCAAGGCGCGCTTCTGGGGCATCGTCATCTCCCTCATGATCGCCATCTTCCTGTTCGCGCTCGACCAGCTCATCATCGCGACGGCGATCCCCATGATCACGAGCGAGTTCAACGCCCTCTCCAAGCTCACGTGGCTCGCCAACGGCTTCTTCCTCCCCCTCTTCGGCCTCAACCTCATCTACGCGCAGTTCCTCCAGATCTTCCCGTCCAAGCATGTGATCCTCTTCGCGGTCTTCATCTTCGAGGTCGGCTCGCTCGTGTGCGGCGTCGCGCCGAGCATGGAGGTGCTGATCCTCGGGCGGGCGATCGCGGGCGCCGGCGCCGCCGGCATCTTCAGCGGCGCAATGGTCATCGTCGCGGAGATCACGCCGCTCCACTCGCGCGCGCAGTACATGGCGCTCATTGGCATATGCTTTGCCCTCGCGTCCGTCATCGGCCCGCTCATCGGCGGCGCGTTCTCCGACCACGTCTCCTGGCGCTGGTGCTTCTACATCAACCTGCCCATCGGCGGCGTCGCCCTCCTCCTCCTCGTGCTCGTGCAGCCCACCAACCCGCCCATGGGCATGAAGGCAAGCTACAGGGGCTACGGGCGCGCGATGCTCGGCCAGCTCGCCCGCTGCGACTGGGGCGGGGTGATCCTCGCCATGGGCTGGGCGTGCTGCTTCATCCTCGGGCTGCAGTGGGCCGGCGTTACCCGCTCGTGGAAGGACGGCGGCGTCATCGCCTGCCTCGTCCTCTCGGTTGTCCTTATCCCAATCTTCCTGGCGTATGAGATCTGGCTCGGCCCCAAGCGCCAGATGTTCCGCCTCGACCTGCTCGCGCGGCGCAACATTGCTGGCTCGACCGCCGTCATCTTCTTCCTCTTCTTTGTGTTCATGAGTGAGTCTCCATTCCATATTGTTGCTAACCGCAGTCGACGTCTACTACCTCTCTCTGGCGCTGCAGACGCAGTGGCGCTTCTCGGCGACTGCCGCCGGCGTCCGCCTTCTCCCCCTAATCATGGTCCAGATCGTCGTCATGATCATCACGTCCCGCCTCATCCCGCTGCTGGGTTACATCAAGTGGATCATTGTCGTGGGGCCCTGCTTCATCGCCCTCGGCTCGGGCCTCCTCTACTCGGTGCACGTCAACACCTCCATCGCCCACGTCTACGGCTACCAGGCCATCATCGGCGTTGGCATCGGCATGACCCTCCAGAACACGATGGTGTCCATCCAGTTCGACCTGCGCGACGAGCCCCACCTCATCACGATGGGCACGGGCGTGGGCACCTTTGTCGGCTTCTCGGGCCGCATCGTCGGCCTCTCCCTCGCCGGCTCGGTGTTCGAGAACATGATGCAGGTCAACCTGCACAAGTACGTGCCCGGCCTGCCCGAGCAGCTCGTGCACGCCATCACGAGCAATGCCAACGCGCTGTGGACTGCCGTGCCCGAGGCGCTGCGCCCCGCCACCCTCGAGGCGTACTCCCACACCGTGCGGGTCGTGTTCCTCATCGGTGTGCCCGCCGCCATCCTCGCCGTCATCGGCGCGCTGTTCTTGAGCAACGACAAGATGCCGACCAAGGAGGAGGAGGCCGAGCGCATGCAGAAGCGCCTCGCGGCCGAGGAGGCCGCTGCAGCAGCCGCGCGCGGCGAGAAGAAGGAGAAGGGCGCTGAGAACGAGACGGAGGCTGTCGAGAAGCGCGACCCCGAGGCGTAAGCTCGGGCGCTGCTGAGCCGGCGTTGCCGGCCCGAACACATCACATGTTGTGCGAGTGCCGCGGTTACAACAACTCCCCGCTGTATTCATAGATAGAACACTACGTGCCCGATCATAATCCATAGCGGAAGTATGCCACTACTCTACTTCCGGCCTGCGCCCCGCCCAGACCGCTCATTAGAGTTCTCATGTGGTTAAGCGCGAACGGTGGCGCAAACCGTGATCGGCTCGGCCAGCGTACATAGCCTGCATACCCGCCAGAACCGAGAAACGAAGTCACCTCGAGGCCGCCAATCCACTCTCGTGACTGAGATGCAGAGAACATGTGAAAGGCAGGGTTGGGACACACGACTGACGTCCAGGCAACGTCATGGCCCCACTTACCCTCTGCTAACCAGGCAGGCTTGCGACTAACGAGAGAGAGAGAGAGAGAGAGTAGAGTGTAGGCAGTCGCTGGTCGTATTTTGGGCTGGATGATGGATTGTGGTGCATGACGAAAGCTCACAGGGTGAATAGGCAAACCAAATAGGGAGTCACTGTGGTTACCCTGAAACTACCTTGCCCGGGAGGGGATCAGGCCAAAGGGGCAATCAGGGCATCACAAGGGGGATTGTCCAGGGGTCGGCCAGGGGTGACAGGGGCCCAGGCCCTGCGTTTCACTACAGCACTTTGTTGAACAGGCCTGATGGCTGTTGTTTAGTCTCCTCTGATCCTCTGCTAATTCATCATCATCTCTCCTTCCAGCTCTGCTGCCCTCGGTCTCCCTCTGCCTCCCTCTGCATCCAATTCTGACAGAGGGAACAACCCCCCCCCCCCCCCGCAGCACGCAGGAATCGCAGACAGAGTTTGCTGGTGTGTGTTTAGCCTCGCCCGTGCTTTTATGCTGCCC
>JAMALN010000679.1:0-21558 GCA_023630115.1 Cutaneotrichosporon sp. PK4640 | reverse complement strand
GTTACCGGGACTGGAGAAACCGAGACGACAAGGGAAATGACGTGTATGCCGTACCGTTGACCGAACGGGCCGTGACAGCTCCTCAGAGACGCCGATATCGATCCGAACGATCCCTCGGCGATCGGATCTTGGCTCGCAGGCCCCGGTTTGAGCCTCCCGGACGACATCATCCCTCCCGAACAGCTCATGCACGTCAACTGGGTCTCAGACTTCCTCCGGCGGCACACTAGCCAGCTCTCCTCGACGTTTATGGATACCCGCGAGGCCGGCCGCGCGAAGGCCGACATCCCCGAGAACCGTGAGGCCTTCTGGAAGATTCTGAAGGCCGTCGACGGCAAGTACAAGCCCGAGAACATCTACAACGTCGACGAGGTGGGCTTCAAGCTCGCCGACACCATCAAGAGACGCCGAGTTGGTCCCGCAGACGCCCGGGCAAGGGGCTCACGGCAGACCGACATCTCGAACGAGGTGCACATCTCCGTCGTTGCAACGATCGGTACCCGCGACGCACCCGTGCCGCCGTGGATTATCTTTCCCGGCAGAGACGTGCAGGTGGAGTGGTGCCGCCGCAAGGACCCCGAGCCCGCGTGCCGCGTTGCGGCGTCGGAGTCAGGCTTTACCAACAAAGCGATGACGTTAAGGTGGCTCTTAGACTGCTTCGAGCCTGCAACCGTCGAGCGGGCCGCCGGCGAGCCGCGTCTGCTGGTCTTTGACGGCCTCGACTCGCACCTTGCGGTAGAAGTTCTATCTGCGGCGTTCGAACGCAACATCCACATCCTCGTCCTACCGTCCAAACTGAGCGGCAAACTGCAACCTCTCGACGTTGCCTTCTTCTTGCCGCTGAGGAGCTACCTCGGCGTCAACATCGACAACCACAACGTCGCCATCTCCTACCTGCAGACGGACGTCCTGCGCATCCCGAAGGGCTGCTTCCTGCAGTGGTTTCAGCAAGCGTGGAGGAAGACTGCAACGGTCCGGCAGATTAAGAAGGCGTGGCAAGATAGCGGCGTCTACCCGCTCGACGAGGAGAAGGTGATTGGGCCCGACGCCATGCGACGCCGTCAAGAGCTTGCAGCAGCAGCAGAGGCGTCCCGAACGACTGCAGGCGGTGCAGAGCGGCAAACCGACGCCGACGCCGCGAGGGGCGCAACCTGCGCACGTGGCATGCCGCCGTCGACGCCGATGGCCATTACTCCGTCCCGCAGAGCTGGCAGACGGCTCATTCTTTCGCAGACGCGCAGGGACGATAACGTGAGCCCCGCTGCGCGGTCCAACATGCTTAGGATGTCGAACTCGCTCGACCGGCTCGACTTTGCTCTTGCCGAGAAGGAGGCCCAGATAAACAAACTTCAAGCCGAGCTGGACGCGCATCGGCTTACTCTAGCGGCGGCGCGGCACGCCCAGGACGTCGAGAGGGCCTCCAGGGGCAGCAAGAAGCGCATGATCTTCCCCATGGGTCACCTTATCGACGAGAATTCTGGCCCAGAAATCGCCCGCATGATTGAAGAAGCAGAAGAGAAGGCTCGGCAGAAGGCCGAGAGGGCCTCGGCGGCTACCAAGAGGAAGCAGGCCAAGGAAGCGGCTGCAGCAGCGGCCCAGGCAACCCGAGAGGCAACTCCGACGCCTATCCGAGGCCTCGCTGCGGCTGTAGAACGGTCGGAGCCGGCTTCGGCGTGAGGCAGGGGTGGTTCCCTTGACTCGGTCCCGGAGGGTCAACAACGGTACTTAGAAAAATTTTGAAGCTATATGCACACTTGCGTTGGGATCCGCTATCACCACCGGGAAGTCAGAGCTGATGCATTGACTTGCCGGCTTGGGAGAATGGATTGAATGCAGAAATGACATGGATGAGACTAGCAAGTGGGGGTGGCCAGGGTTGACCATGGCCAGGAATGACGTGTGGTAGAGTACTGTATGTAATACTGTAATGTTGATCAGACTAATGTCGCAGCACATGGCATCCCTGCGTCGGCGCATCACGCCGGCCCCGAAACGCTCCGCGTCATAAGTGACACTTCCCCGCCCGTCTCAGACTAGCGGCAGCTATTACGGCGTTCTCGTACCGGTGGAGCCGTGACGGGAGCACCAGCCAGGAGGCGGATGACACAGTCCGCAGCCGGCACGCCGTAGGGTGCCAGGGTGGCGAACAGCGTGGCCGGCGTCGAACGCGGGCTGGACTGGTGTCGGTGTCGGTGTCACGGATCGGACTTGGAGTTGGAGGGTCGGGAGCGGCAACGGGCGGTATCTGGAGGCCCACCCCTCGGGCCTACTTCATCCAGTGGCCAGCCTCATCCAGCGGCGGACGCCGTCTACTCTGGCCGGTCTGACCTCACAGATGGACCACGCGGACATGCCGCGGATGACATTGCTCGGGATCGGACGGCCTCAAGCTCGAAACGGGCGATGCAGCCTCGCGTCGGAGGGATCTCGGAGCGTCAGACGATACAGCGGCGCACGTGCGGCTCAAGCGCATGTGACACGGTTCCGCACGAGCTGGCCATCTCGAATTCGAAGCAGAAGCGTCGTTCGATCCCGCCCGCTAGAAGTCGCACATGCGATCGCGCATGTTTGGCTGCTTTGGGATGCGAGTCCACTCCCGAGCTCCCGAGGTATGCGCCAGCCACCATCGATCTGCAGCCCGCATTCTGCGACACGAAACAACACACGTGCGGTGTGAGCGCGACGCCCGTGGCGCCGTGCACGCCGAACGCGCCGCACACAGGCACATACACTCTACAAGATCAACGCCACACCTTATCAAGCTTGGCATTCTACACACCCGTCAGCCGGCGCGTAAGGCCCAGAAGGACCTGCCCGCCGTCGTTCTCTCCCCACCTGCTGTCAGCTGGTACGTGGGCGTAAGCTTACACGCCCGCCGAGACCTCCTGGTAGCAGCGCTCGAGCTCGGGAGAGGCGCAGACCTCGGCCCAGTGGTCGATCTGGGTCAGCACGGCTACGGTGACACCCACCACATAGTCCATGACGGCGCTGTGGAGCTCGGTGAACGAGTATGTTGCTAGCAGGGCGGCCACGCACGAGTCGGGCGTGAGCTGGCGCAGGAGGGCGTCGCGCGCGAGCGCCTGCAGCTCGTCGAGGCCGTAGCGGTGGGCGAGGAAGAAGACGGCGAGTGGGGAGGGCGGGGTCGGCGGGGGCGTGGGGTGCTTGTGCGGCTCGGGTGGGGGTGGTGGTCGGCGCGGGGCACCCGTCGGATAAGGCGAGCGGCCGACGGCCGCAGGCGAAGTGGGCGCCGTCGAGGGCGACTTGGCGGCCGCCTTGATGCCCACGGTGGGGAGAGCGGGCTTGCGCGCGGTGCTCGCCATGCGGGGTATGGTCGAGACGGGGGAGGACGACTTGGTGCGGCTTATCTCTGGGCGGGGCGTCGACTTGGGAGTGGCAGAGGAAGTCGAGGTCGCCGAGGGGCGGCGGGAGCTGCTGCCCTCTGACGCCGTTGACGGCATGGGCGGATGGCGGGGTGAGCGGCGGCCCGCGGAGGGCGCAGTGCCCACGCTCGAGACGCTGCGGACCGTGCGGGCCTCGATGTCGTCGTCGTCCTCGAGCAGCGCGTACTCCCAGTTCTCCGAGTTGAGGAGGCGACGCGCGGCATTGCGGTCAACTCTCACCTGGCCCATGACGGATCTCACGCTGTCGGTCGCCGTGAAGAGGATCTCGTCGGTGTAGAGCCATCGTAGGACCCAGTAGACAGTGTTGAAGGCCGCGTCGTCAACAATCAGTGTCGTCACGGCCGCATCGGACGCCTCGGAGAACCCGCCTGCCAGCGTCGCCTTGAAGTACTCGGCATGCACCAGCAGCTCCCAGTGCGCGTAGACTATGCGGCGGCGCGCCATCGCGCCCTCGTACTCGGTCGGCGTGCTGCTGTCCTGGTGCTCGAGGCAGACGAAGCGGACATCACCGGTGCGCTGGCTGTCGAGGAGCCCGCCGTTCATGCGCGTGATGCGGCGCGAGACAAACTGCTGGTCGCTGTGCACGAGGGGCGGGAGGCCGACCTCGGAGGCGTGCTTGACGACGATCCTGATCGAGAAGCTGTCGCGCGCCACAACGCCAGGGTCGTCGAGGAGCACGCTCAGAGGCGGCAGCACAACCTCGTGGTACTCCTGCCGCTTGGAGAAGCTGGCGACGGCAGCATGACTCCACAGCCACTCGGGCTCGCCGAGCGCGCGCTCGCGAGGCAGCTCGAGCTGCTTAAGCCCGATGAACACCTCGCGCGCAAACTGCCCGTCTGGGGGAATGTCAGAGTACTTTGCCCACGTCGCAATGATCGCCAGCATGATCCGCGGCTCCTGCACCCCCTCGCCGTCCGAGTACTCGTCGATCGTGTCCGGCGCCCGCTCTGCCACGTCAGTCCCAGCTACGAGCGCGCGCACCGAGGTGGAGCTTGTACGACAGGTCGTCAAAGTACGTTTCGTCGCCGGCTAGGACCTCGTGGCGCTCGTCGTCGTCTGGGGCGTCCTCGCCGCGCCCGCGCGCGGCCTCCTGCTCGAGCTGCAGCTTGAGCTCGCGGACATTCTTGACGGGCCACTCGAAGGACGTCTGCTTGGTCTCGCAGAAGCCGATGTTGGTATGTGGGGCGCGGGCTTGCTCCTGGTTGTGGGCGTGGCGTGAGACGGGGGGGATCACGTAGGCCGTAGAGGGAAGGTGGATGCTGTTAGTGCGGCGGGAGGGAGTGGGTGTGGAGGCATCGTTGCGACCTCTTACGCTCTGAGTTGGGGTGAAGGGAGCGGGGTTGTCTGGGTTCCAGCGTGTGGCCATTCTGAGTGGCAGCTGGAGGGGTGATAGAGGAAAGGATGTGGATGTGGATGTGGATGTGGATGTGGGTGAGTGCGAGGATTGTTTACCTGCCGCCACCCAACCCACAATCTCCACCACCCAACCGGCATACCTCCACCCAACCTTGCATCCTTCCGCCCAGCGGCAAGCACGCCCCATGACGTAACAATGTCGACCGAGTGGCGACAGGTGATGCGGGGGTATGTGGGGTATGCGGGGAAGCACGGATGCGGGGGGAAGAAGGCGACGCGTAGAGGAACCAATTGCGCGTGGGATCCGCGTGTCCTTGCGAGGGATGCCCAGGTACAAGGGCTGTCAGATTCTGTGCCTGGGCCGACGCGGGTTCCGCCACATTACAAGTCCTGCCGGTAGGGCACGGAAAGGCGCCAGTCCATCCGGGGGCTTATGGCATGCATCTTGTCCAAAAGGTAATCTAGTCCATCAGGCGGTAAACGAGGGTTGGCACTAGTCGAGCAAGCGAGTAGGAGGATACGCAAGGCAGATGAGGCAAGAACAAGGACGGGGTAGTAGAAGAGAGGAGGGAAGTTGCAGAGTGTGCCCAAGTGAAACAGGTGGGGTTGGAAGGGCCGCGACTTGGCAAAAAGAGTTTGGTAAACGTGCCGGCCCGACCCAACTTTGGTCCAAACCAGATCTTGATTAGACAGGTTTTGTAATCCATTTGAATTGGGATGTTAATGCCGACGATCCAAAAGGTGCGGCGTGCCGTGCGCCCCCTTTGGCTCTCGGCTGTGGGCAGGTGTGCATCTACGCCCGGCGTGTCCGCGCAAACCGGCCGTGTTCGTGTTCCAGACTATTAGACTATTACAGCTACCACAGCGACGCGCACCGCCCGGCCGCCCGCCCTTGCTTCACGCCTCACCGCACTCCGCAGCCCTCTGCGCCTCCGCCTCTGGCCTAGTCCCCCGTCCCCCTCGCAACATCCTCCCCCTCCAGTTCACCTCCTCCGTCTTCTCCGTTCTCCCACTTCGGCACACTCACATCGTCGTCGTCGTCGTCGTCGCCAGTCGTCGTCACTCCTCTCTCTCTCTCCCAATCCGCCTTGCGCCCACCCCGTCATCCTTTGGCACCCTCGATCGCCTGCGCCTGTCGCTCACGCCCATCCCCTTGCTCCCCCTCCCCCCTTCGGCACCCCCTAACCCCCCGTCGCGCCTGACGCCCCGTCGGCCTCGCTTGTGGAGGGAGCTGTTGACGACCACCTCGAGGATCCGTCAAGAGCAAACGAACGCACACACCCAAACCGTTTTGGTGTAAAAGCGCTACTGTCCTCTTCTCGTGGCTCGCACCCATTTCAATCCACACCCAAACTCCTCGCACCTTCCCTCGTCCTCTCTTGCTTCCTCTCCTCTCACTCGACTCCACTCGACACGTCTTGCATTCATTCACATACATTGGCATCTCTCTTTCTCTCTCAATTCATCAACCATTCGACCCTTCTCACTCTCACTCTCACTCTTATCTCTCTCTCGTCGACATCGTCCTTCGCCTTTTTCATTCCCCTGCACATCTTTCGATACCCCTCTTCCTTTCATCGCCAAACTCTACAACACCACCCTCCATCCCTTCCGCCTTCCTCGCCAGGCGCGCGCACGATCCTCACCATCGCCTTAGTGTATAATCTTCGCACCGCCAACAAGCCACCCTCTGTCCTCTATCAATCACATCCAACAAGTGCGCACACTGTCCCCACCTTCCCACCAACAAATGCTGACCTCGCAGATAATCCTTGTCCGCGCCTCTACATCCCGCGCAGACACTGTCCACACATTGCCCCATCCAGCATGAGCGCTCTTAACCACACCGCGCCGCGCTTCCGCTCGCAGGCCGCCCCGCCCATGGGCATGCAGCTCTCCCCCCCTCCGACGCTGGACGTCCCTCCTCGCTTGGCCGCGGCGCTCGCGACTCCCCTTCCCACCCCTCTTGCTACTCCTCTTGCACCCCCTCCCCCACCACCAATCCGCCTGTCAAGTTCCCAGCCCCTCATCCGCAGCGAGCGCTACGCTGGCGTCGACCATACCCTGGGCCCTATCTTCAGCGACGAGGAGGACGGCGACGACTCTGACTTCATCGCGGCCAAGATGGCTGCTCTCGCCTTCGAGGGCAACCGCAACAACGGCAACAACGGTGCCGGCACGCGCTACTCTGGCGCCCGCCAGGATCCCCACCAGCACCAACACCAACAGGAGCACATGACCTCCGACTACCAGCGCCGCCAATTTGCGCAGCAGCAGCTCCTCCATCTGCAGCTGGCGCGCCAGCAGCAACAACAACAGCTCGAGTACCAGCAGCAGAACGCCGCGCTCCACAACCTGCTGCGCTCCACCACGAACCCCCAGCAGCTTCGCGAACTTCTCGCGCTTGCCGAGCTGCAGCGCGCACAGGAGGCTGCGACGACGCCCCACAGCGCCTACAACCAGCAGTTTGCTGCGGCGCAGCTGCTCAACCAGCAGGTGCTCCAGCAGCAGATCATGGCGCTCCAGGCGCAGCAGATGGCCACGGCCGGCCACCGCCAGGCACTCGCCGCCCAGCTCGAGGCGGGCACACTGCGCCGCGAGCGTGAACGTGAGCGCGAGATGCGCTCGCGCCCGCTGAGCCCCGACGACTCGCAGCTGCGTGCCGCGTTCGAGGGCGCGCCGTCGGGCTACTTCCCGACCCTCTCGCCGCCCATTGACTCTGCCATGGGCGTTGGGTGGAACTCGACCATGGGCAAGGCAGCGCCCGCCCCCGTGACCCAGGAGTGGCCCTTCAGTTGGAGCCATGCCCCACCCCATTCGCTTTCTTCCTCCACCCACACACCGCCGCCGACGTCGTCGACCGATTCGAGCACCCGTGCCCCTTCGCCCCCCTCTGTGACCCCACCGCCCCCCGGGCCCGCGGCGCCCCTCGGCCGCTTTGCCCGAACCCGCCAGGAGATGGCTGCCGCACAGGCTGCGGCGCCCGGCGCCCAGCCCATTGCGGCCTTTTTATCGCGCCGCCGCCAGACCGATGATGACGCCCTGTCAACCTCATCATACCCCGACGCCAACTCACCCATGTCAGAGACGGGCCCTTCGACTGTGCGCGCCCCGTACCGCAAGTGGTCCGCCGAGTCTGGACGCCAGGTGTCCTCGGACCTCGGGCACGTCGACCCTTCGTCCTACTTCGAGTGGGGCTACCGTGCGCCCGCGCCTCGCTCTCAGTCGTTCTCAGTCTCGCGCTCGACCGACGACCTCAAGCCTCGCCAGCGCCACATCGCTCCGGCTCCCACTCATGGGGTGAGCTATGTGACGCGTCAGCCGTACGGCCCTCCCGGCTCGCCTGAGGAGCTCGCTCTCAAGAACTTCGCCACGCGGTAGGTCGAACCTCTATGCTCCATCTAACCCTCAGCATCCGTCGCAAGGCCGGCCAAAACCTCGGTATGCTTACGCGCCGCACCGAGATCACCGATGTGTAGACGCGTTGGTCTGCGACCTGTCACTGAACATTTGCTGTCATTGCTACAACACATCATTATAGATACCCCGGCTCGATGCCGCACCTTCCCTCCGTCTCTCACCGTCTGGACCCTGGTCTCCTCGCGGGCTCCCCGCCGAACATGTCAATGGACTTTGGGTCGTACGTCCAAGCGACGCAAGTAGTATGTACGTTGTACGATAATCGTAATTCCCAGTGTCATGCATGGGATACTGGCGCTGCTGAGCGAGCGAGCTGTGAGCAACCAACTCAAGTGGACCTCAAAGTGGAGGGCGGGAGCAAAGTCGACGCGTCGCGCGTCACCTTTCATGGCCATTTGGTGGGCCAGGGACAACAACATCCATTCCACCACACCTCAACCATGCCTCCCCGCAAGCGCGCCAGGCGCAGCGGGGTGGACAACACCCCGACCCCGACTCCGACTCCCCCGCCCTCACAGCCACCGCGCACTCAGCGCGCGCGCACCGTCGCCACCCCCGGCCCCGCCGGCGGGAGCCGGTATCCCACCCGCCACCGGCGCCGCAACATCCGCGGCCCAGACCTCGCCGAGCTCGAGGGCGGGATTGTGGACCTTATCCCCCCCTCCGATGACGAGGAGTACGAACAGTGGCGCGCAGTGCGTGCGGTAGAGCGCGCCGAAGTCAAGCGCGAACTGGAGGAGGTAAGCTGCGGCACTGCCACCAGCTGACAACAGCCGGTAGCGGGTCCGTCATCTCTCGCTGGCCCACTGTCTCCCTCTGGTCGTTCGAGCTCTCCCAGCCCGCGCCGCTTTGTGCCCCTCTTCTCGTCGCCGGGCAGCTCGCGCTCCCCCTCTCCCTCTGCCCCGGCACACCCCATCTCTCCACTTCCACATGCCCCGCCTTCCTCCTCGAAGGAGAAGGGCAAGGGGCGCGCCGAGCTCTCTTCCCCTTCTCCAACCCCCACACCCACACGCCCACCCCCGCGAGTGCTGGCATTAAGCTCGCCGAAGCTGTTCGCGATGTCCCCGTCGCAGCGCAGGCCCCGGGACCACCTTCCCTCGCACTCGCCCCCGCCGGCGGTAGAGCCGCTCGCGCCCGTCCCGCCACACCCGCCACCAGACGCGCCAGACGAGACGCCGTCGCGGCCACAGGCTGCCCAGTCTCCTGCCGCACCGGAATCGCCAGATCCCGCCCAGCCGGACCTCGTAGCTCCGGCGGTTGACGAATCCGCCGCATCTCCGCAGCCAGTTGCAGACGCGGGATCGCCCATGGACATCGAGGAGAGCCAGCTCCCCGTTACACTGCCCGTCTCGGACACCGCGGCATCTCCAGCCCCAGACGGTCCAGGATCACCGATGGACGTCGAGGAGGAGAGCCAACTCCCCCTCCCTTCGGCGGCAGACGCGGGCCTCGGATCGTTCGAGTTCCAGGAGAGCCAGTTACCTCTCCCGCAGGAGATGAGAGAAGAAGAGCCGTGGGGCATGGACCTGGACGTGCTCGAGCACGCTGCTGACCCAGTCGAGCTGGAGCCCGCGAGCCCGGTCGTGGAGTCGCAGCCACCACCATCTTTGGCACCTGATGCCCCTCCGCAGCCTTCCCTGGCCCAAGCTCCCCTCCCGTCGCCGCAGTCGCCTATGCTCGGAGGTAGCCAAGAGCCTCGAGCTTCCCAACTCATGCTCCCACCCTCGTCGCCTGCTCGGATGTCGCCCAGCCCAATCCTGCCTGACTCACAGCGGCCTGGGTCTCAGCTGCGTGCCTCGCAGCGACCTGCCACTCGACTTCCTCCCTCGCCCCTCCGGACCTCCCAGCGACAGCCCCAATCCTCGCCCGATGCTATCGACCTCCTGGCTGCTAACCGAGCTTCCCAATTTGCGTCCGCCAGGCCACCGGCACCGCAAACTCGCGACGAAGCAGCGGCGGATACAGTTTCCGCGAGACCGTCCATCGACCCGGCGTTGCTCCAGTTTCGCTTCGCCCGCACGTTTCGCACTCGCACCGCCCTCCAGCTCCAGCCATACACCAAGGAGAAGCAGCTGTACGAGAACGCCCTGCGCAAGGGAGGCTTGTCCAAAGGCCGGCGGGCCGTTGCTCCCTCCGCCGAGATACGAGCTGCGAACGAGCCAGACAAGACCCAAACCCAGGAGGGTGACTCGTCGAGCTCAGACAGCGAAGCCACGCCTCCAGATGCCATTGTGATCGGGGGGACACAAGAGCAGGCGCGACCGCGCCGACGCGAGCCCAAGCCCTTGGTCGACGCCGACTACGATGAGTACTTCCTCGAGTTCGGCGAGGTGGCAGACGAAGAGGATGAGGAGGCCCAGCGCCGGCTCCAGGTTATCGCGCGCAAGCGCCTCAGTGTTGCGAAGGAGGCACGGCGGAAGGAGCGTGCGGCGGAGCGCACTCGTCGTGGCTTCGAAGCTCTGATGAAGGAGACCGAGAAGGAAAAGGAGGCCGAGCGGAAGAGGGAGGCGGAGAAGAGGAAGGCTGAGCAGCAGAAGGCTGCGCAGAGGGTCGCTGCGGACAAGCAGAGGAGGGCCGCCGCCAACCAGGAGCGCCAACAGAAGAGCACTCCGCGCGGAGACAACGTCCCAAAGGGTCCGAGCAAGACGCCTGGGCGGGCCTCCACCGCGAAGGAGAAGACTGCGTCGAAGGCGTCACGCCCCATCGCCGGTCGGGGTGACCGAGGCGGGTCGGTGAGTGCAGAGTGAGAGGGAATCATTAACCACAGACGTCCGCGAACCGCACACCGGCAGGAAGGGGCCGTCCAGTCACCTACAGTCGCCGTCAGCAGCGCCCTGTTGTGCTGCTGTCGGACTCGGACTCCCCGTTATCATCGGCCCCGCCATCACCTTCTGCTTCCCCCCGTCAAGTCTCGCTGCCGCCAAGCGACCTACCTCCGCCGTTGAGCACTCCCGGGCTCACCTCACCCCTCACCCGAGCCCGTCCGCCAGCAATGTCCCCAAGTATTGAACCGGCTGACACGATGGACCTCGGAGCGGCGCTGGCGGCGTACGACGGTGGCTTCGATGACTTCGGGGACGACCACTTCGGCGGCGTTGGCAGCGCTGATGACCGACCTGTGACTCCCCGGGGCTTGTCGAGCCCTCCAGTGGCCCCGACCTCACGATCCACGCGCCGTCGCCGAATTGCTTCAAGCTCGACCCACTCATCGGACGCGGACACGAGCGATTCTTCGCAGCCACAGGTGGACAAGCGCCGCCGCATCGCGGAGCGCATGTTGCCTCGCGCCATGCTGAAGCGCCTCGAGCAGGACGCTGCCCAGCAGCGACGCAGGAGGGAGGATAACCGTCGTCGTGTTGCTCGCGACGACTCTCCTGTGCGCCCTGGTCACGCGGTAGTGCGACGCCGTGGCGGCGTCGCCCTTGACGACATGGGTGACCTCTTCAACGACGAATCCGAATCCGACGGAGGCGGCGGTATGTTCGGCCTCCAAGCCGAGGAGGGCGATGAGTCGGATGCCTCGCCAGACGAGGACCTAGGCCGCCAACTTGTCCTCACTCTCCAGAGCGACAGCGACGGATCGGAAGCCATGGATGACAACAGCCGTCCCGCGGCACTGGCACGTCTACAGCGCGGGGACTTCGAGGCGATCGTGCACGGCCGTCGGTCAGTGGAGCCGCGCGAGCCCCGGCCACCCCGAGGGGAGTTTCGTCACCACCGTCCTGCACTGCGCATCGCCAAGCGCCTGGCTCAGCCTCGCCGGCGAGATGCGGACCGCACGAGTGCGCCGAAGCGACGGGTACTCAGCGAGTCGCAGCTGTACCAGACGCGGCTGGACTTCCCTGTGGAGGAGAAGACTCCCGACAACCGCCACAAGACCAAGTCCAAGAGCAGCAAGGGCAAGGGCAAGAATGCCGCCCGAGGTGATCGTAGCGGTGGCCGAGGCCACCGTGGCAAAGGAGCTGCACGCCCCGCGATCCGCCTCGACGACAACGTCATTTTCGCCACGGGCGACTTTGCCTTCTCGAGCGACTCGGACGACATCGAGGTCGTGGGCGAGACGCCTGCACCTGCACCACGGGCTCCTCCACGCGGTCCGATGGCTCAGATGGCTGCCAAGGGCGGCCGTCTGTATGCGCGAACCACCTCGTCACCGACTCCAGCTCCTCAGCAACCGCGTCGTCCCGCTCCGGAACGGCAACTCGACGAGGGTGTCGGCAAAGCTCGCTCCTGGGCGAACTTTGACCGCTTCCCCATCGACTTCGAGATCACGCCGCTTCCAATGGGCGTGTACTGCAGCGCAGAGACCATCACCGGCAGTGGACAGCTCGGTGCGTTCCTCGGCCAGCTGGACGGCGAGTTCCTGGACGAGGCAAAGCCTATCTCTGCCTACGGCGTGTCGCTTCACTCGGAGATGGCATCGGATGAGGCGTTGGAAGTCCTCCCGATCATCGTCGACGGCATGATGACTGCGATCCGCAACACCATCGACGCGACCTCGCCGACGACCGCCAAGCCCGACTTCCGGCCTCTGCAGTTCTTCCGCGATTATCTCGCGCGAGCAAACACCGATGCCCGTGAGAGCTTGATCCTGCCGCTCAACAACCTCGGCCAGCGGCTAGACGATGTGATCCTGGACAACAGCCGTGCGCATCGGTGCCTCGTCCTCCAGCTTCTCGAGGTTCGCTACGCCTTGCTCGAGATCGCGGCCATTGCCGGTGACCGGGAGAGCATCGCTACGGCCGCGACCCGGCTCATCAGCCTGCTCTTGGTGTACGGTTTTGACCGCACAGTGCGGCCACTGCGACGCATACTGAGCGGGCAGGCCGATACACCTGAGGTTGACGACGTCACAATCTCTCTCTGGGTGTCGCTCCTCCACATCCTCGCAGAGTTCGACAAGCAGCACCCGCCCTCCACCAACACCGCGGACGACACCTTCTCCGTTGCCCTTGCCGACGCCCTCGACCGACGATACAGCGGCGAGGTTGGGCCCTTGGCGGCCGAGCGCATCTGGTTTCTGGTGTTTGGCCTCTGCGCCATCGCCCAGTTCGGCGTGGACGGCACCGTCGCTGCCGAGTACACGCCATTCCCGCGCTGGGCGTTGGTGAAACGCGCCCTCGGGCACATCAAGATCACGCACAGCCAAGAGGTCGAGGAGGCTGCGCACCTCGACCAGCTACAGGGCCGTGACCGGTACATCAAGACAGTGGTGGCTCGATGCCTCCGGCTGTCGTCGACGTGGCGGTGGTACTTCGACTCGCGGAGCTTCTCCGTCGCGACACGCGACCTCGGCATGATCTTCAAGGCGCGGCAGCACCGCAACCTGCCAACTGAGCCGCCTGCCGACTTCCCTCGCTTCATCGCGGACTTTGACATCTCCCTCACCGCGGCGGACGACACGCGAAGAGCCTCGGCGTTCGAGCTGTGGCTCCGCCTGGCATGTGTCGCGGCGTCAGACATGATCGGCGCGGCGGAGGAGCTGAGTGCGGCCGAACGCGCCGAGCGGGATGTCCAGCGCCTCATCATGTCTATCTTCCCGCTCTCCGCTGTCCCGTTCACGCGCACAAACCAGCCGACTCCCAAGCAGCTCGGCGCGTTGGTCAATCGATACTCGACAATGGTGGTAGCCTGCTACTTCTCGCCGTCTCTCCTGCTTTGGCTGCTAGCCAACTCGAGCAAGTGGATCGCTTTCGACAAGGCAGACTTCGAGTCGCGGCAGGTGTGCATCCGTGGGCTGATGTACCTCGGCGTTGCTTGCCGCCACCACTCCCAGCCGCTCGATACGGTCGTCGGCCGCCTCGCCGACATCCTCGCGACCTTACAGGCGGAGCTCGAACACCTCGGGCGCCCCACCAACCCGCCCGGCTTCCCCACGCGCGTCGAGATCGAGCGCACCATGGTGCTCGTCGTGTCATGCTTCCGCCAGATCATCTTGCACCCAGGATACACGCCTCGCGCCGAGCCGGTCTACCCCGACCCAGTACTTCTCCATGAGTGTAAGCTTCCTTAAAGTCGTCGTACCAGCTGACACCAGCGTGGACCGCACGCATCTTCAAGCTCGACCTCGTCAAGGATGTCAAGTCGGGTTTAGAGATTGTAGCGACCATCCAAGCATTCCTCGACGAACGCGCCAAAGCGCTGCCCAAACGTGCAAGAGCTGCGCGATCGTCACGCCAGCAGGAGAGCCTCGACGACTACCCGAGCCTCGGCTTCGACTTCGGCGCCGTGGACCTGGCCGCGCTCGGCGGCGACGAGGCACCTGAGGACCCCATCGAGGGGCTTGACAAGGCGTTTGCTAACGTGAGTTATCGATATGAGGAATAACTGACACCAGACGATCGTCGAGGTCATCTGCCCTAGCATCTATCGTTTGCTCTCGGATATGTTGCCCGCGTCCGAGTCCGACGAGTCGGCCAAGGAGAAGGGTGCCGAGCGCCTCGTCTTCATTAACCGACTCACACAGTGCTGGAGCGACTGCTGCGCCATCCTCGTCGTCGAGCACCACAAGGAATGGGAGCCGTACCTGGCATCGTACGGGAAGCAGTCGTGGTCGCGCATCCGTAACCAACTGGGGCGCATCCGCGTCGGCTTGCAGTTCATGACGAATGTTGCGCACCTCGACCCCGGAGTCTTCAAGATCCACGAGGACGAGTACCTTCAGCTCTTCTTCCAGAGCGTCGTGACGGACCGCCTGACCATCGAACACAAGTACACGTCCGCGCTCTTCGGCTTCCCGGGTGCGCTGGACCACATGCTCTTCGAAGGCGTGCGGGCGCTCGATGTGGAGGACCTTACGCGTAGCACGTTCATGGAGAAGCGCCTCGCGATCCTTGAAGTCGTGTTCCGCAACATACCGTCCCTGCTCGGCTCTCACCTCACCCCGGGGGACATGAAGGGGCGAATCTGGGCGTGCATCAACGTCCTCGTCGCGAGCATCGCGATGTACGAGCGCTCGATTGACGCGCGCCGCGTCCTCCACCGCCAAGGGTACCGCGTGTTCGCGGGGGAAGTGGTGCGCGCGCTGCTGCGCCACACGGGCACGTACGTGAACGAGAAGTCGGTGCCCGGGCTCGGCGCGGTGAGCTGGGCGTGGAAGTAGGGTGTACATGTAGGACTTATAGGAACATGTAGCATTACAACTACAGAGATAACGGACATTGACGGGTGGAGGGCGGCCAACGCCGATCTCCGAGAAAGTTGCCACCGGTCGCCCAAATAACCGGGGAAGGCCCATCTTTCGGCGCGTCCATCATTCTCCGCCTGCTCGCCATCACTCTCGCGCACGCTCCCACTCTCTACTTGATCAGACTCCGACACTCCTTCACCCCCGCCCTCCCCGACCCTCCTCCCCCCCCCCCCCCTCCCCCACCCGCCCGCCATGACGTCGACCATGCTCCCCGCGACAAAGGACGAGTCCGACGAGCTCCGCCGCCTCCTCGGCCGCGCCAAGTTTGGCCGCGGCATGTCCGACCACCTCACGCTGTACGCCGCGCACCCCGTCCCGCCCGAGAACGACCGCGGGGGGCGCAACGCCAACAACTGGCAGATGGTGGTGCAGGGCGTCGTGCAGGACGGTGAGTGGCGGCGTGGGCAGGCGAGCTCTCGGCGCCGAGGGCGGGGGCCAAGCCAGCGCGGTGCTGACGCCAGAATGGGCGAACGGGCTCGGGAACCTGCACGGCGCAGCGGCGGCGTGGCTCGTCGACGTGTGCGTCGCCCCGCGGAGGAGCTGACGCCAGGCTTACCTCGTCCGCGCTGGCGAAGCTCTCGACGCCCAAGTTCTGGGGACCACCTATGTGGGGCGGCGTGACGATCCAGCTGGACATGACATACTATAACCCGGCGCCTGTGTGAGTGGCGATGTGCGCGCGCTGTGGATGTGTCAGGGTTGGGGGACGGAGGGAGGAGAGGGCGGCGTGGAATCAGAGGATGGAGAGGAGGAGAGGAGATGCGAGGAGGAGGGGGCGTGTAGAGGAGGAGATGCGAGGAGGAGGGGGCGTGTAGAGGAGGAGCTGAGAGGAGGAGGGAGCGCGTAGAGGGAGGTTGGAAGGAGAGGTGGAAGGAGAGGCGGATGAGATGACTAGTTGACTGACACCAGCGGCACCAAGATCCGGATTCTCGTGACGGTCGAGCGGATGGCGGGGACGCTGGCCAACACGCGCTGTGACGTGAGTGTGTGCGGGTGAAGAGGCAGCGGGGACGCAAGGAGGAGCGAGAGCTGTGCGAAGGACTGCGCCGATTGTCAACACGTCGGCATGTGCGTTCGACCGCTCGGATCTCCAGCCCAGGACGTTGAATCTGGGTGTGGGGCGTCCGCATCGCGCCACCGACTCGTCATCGCGTGATGGGCGCCTGTTGGCAAGGCGGAGCAGTCTGGTCAGAGGGGGCGTCGTGCGATGCAGGTGGCGAGCGAAAGATCTGGGCCTGTGGCGTTGTGGTGGCCGCTCCCGCTCAGTTCTCGCGACGGGGCACGGTCTTGGCCACGAGGCTGGCCGCCCGGAGTGGGCGCAGCTGGTTGGGTCCGAGGACGCCTGCTCTGTCTGCCGTTGCTAGACCAGGCCGTAGGCGGGAGTGCGTCGTCTCTCTCAGAGGTCACTGGAACGTACTCGAGTGGCCCGACTTCAGAGGATAGGCCACCTCCCTGCTTCGTCCGAGGGCGAGCGGGGGGTCCGTTCAGCTGCTCCAGCTGCGCGACTTGTCTGGTTGGACGCTGTCGCTGCTGGGCGTTTGAGGGTAGCGAGGCATCCGGGAGCAGGGCACTGCGGCGCATCTGGGCCATCGGCCTGTCCACATACGCCTCGCCACACGGGGTAGTAGTGGATCGTACGCCTCGCCACACGTCGGGGACGAGGAGGCTGCCGATCCCCCCGCCCTCTTGGCGCCGCTTCTCACGCCCCGCTTCTCGTGTCCGCGAGCTTCTCACCTCCGCCCCTTCCCTCACCTCCGACCGTCCCTCCCCTCTCACCCTCCCTCGCCTGCCGCCCATCTTGCGGTGACGCTGACGCCAGATCCTCGACTGGGACACGGGCAAGCGCCTCGCGTCCGGGACGCACGCCAAGGCGTGGCGCCCCGCCAAGATGTAGACTGTATTCATGGACGTGGCTCGCGTCGGATGAGATGGATCCGCCGGACGTTGATGGATAAAGATAAATCAGGTTGTCAACGTGACACAAACAACTTGCAACGGGCTGATGGATGTCCGTCACGTCCGTACATCTGCAAACCTCATGTGACGAGTACCTGCCCCCGCCCGAGGTTCCTTGCGCTGCCCGAGTTCGTGTTCCTTGCAGAAGGCCAAGTTGGCATCCGGCGGGTTCCTGCTCAATTAAGAGGTACGCCGGCGAGGGCTCGGCGACCGGGATCCCGACCCGCACTCCGCGATCCCGCGCTGCTGCAGTGGTCCTGGTTGAACGGGAGCGGGTGCGCACGGATGGTAGCGCACGCGAACCATGCTCCTGGGCCAGGCGAAGTAGATGGAGCTGGGCTCGCGCGGCGCCGCCCTGCTCGAGGACTACTACAACGCGCCGGGGTGGAATGGCACGAGAGTGCAGTGCCGACGGAGGTGTGCTGCGTGATGGGCTTCCGGCAGGCTTGACGGCATCTTGGATGTGGCAGCGGCGTTACTTCGGGCAGGCTCGGCGGCGTCATGATGTGGCACCTCGAAGCATACGCTACATTCAAGTCAAACGGGGCGATGGTGGATGTGGCACGGGCAGTGGGGGACTGACTACGCGGCGAGAGCTGGTCCTCCGCTCGCCCGCTGCGCCGAACTCCTGGTTCTTCTGGCTCGGCGCGATCCGCTGCCATCTTGTAGTCGCCGGGCACGTCGGGTCGAGTCACGCCGTTGTGGCCTCGTCCTCATCTTGAAGAACTTTAGGCGATAGACCGCAACAATCCACTGGTCGTCGGCGTGCACCCCGTTGAAGATGGCGTTGTCCGCAACGAAATTGGCCTTCCAGCCGGAAGCGCTCGACGTCCTCGGCTGGCAGTGCTACAGGGGGGCTGCCGCTGAGCTCGGGGCGCTATGTCGCGTCACATGCGACGGCGCCGGAACGACAGCCTGGGGAGCGGCAGGCCACTGTGACCGGCGCGTTGTTCTGGGGAGCTACGGGCATCAGTCGCAGTGCACACAGCCTGAGACGAACGAAGTTGTGCGAAGATGTGCCTCATATCTCCTCAAAGGGAGCCATCAGGAGAGCCGGCTGTGGGCGGGAGGTGTGCAGCGCCGTTCTCGACAACTCACAGGAGACGAGTGTACACGGCCGCTCGCATTAGGCCCGAGGCAGGGGTTGGACAGCATCAGCATATGTACTGGGCACTGCCATCGCCTGTTGCTGTCGTCCGATGACTCCGCGAGTTCGGAGTGCGCCATCACCGGAGGGAGTTAAACGGCCCACCCTATCCCATTGTTATCACCGTGCGGGGCAGGCACGTCCCCGAGGCCGCGCGGCCGAGGCTGGCGCCGGTGTCACTGCACGCTCACAGCACGCGTAGATTTCCGCAGCTTCCGCAGCGCCCTCTGTCCGAGAACAGTGCGTCGTGAACTACGGAGCCTCAGCCCAAGCAACGAAGTGAACCGAGGTGCGGCCACAATGTCTGTGTCCAGATCTCACGCCGTCCGCATCAGGGAACGGAGCCTCCAACAGGCGGTGGCGCTCCCCGTCTCCCTCGTCAACCTCGCTTCTGTCAACTTGTCTTTCGGAGCCGGGAGCGACGGAAACATCTTCCCGAAAGCAACCCCCCAAACTCAGCTAGCCTCCGCCGCCGTCCCGCCACCAGCATCCAGCAACGGGGTGCCACGCTCATTCCGAGTGGCAGACCGGCGCCGAGTGCACTGAGCCCCGGAGATGGCGGAGTGAGGCGGTGAGAGTGGCACTTCTCCGAGAATCGCGCGGCGGCGGTCCAGCTCAGCCCCGTCCGCGAGAAGCCCCACAGCCGTCCATTCCCAGGCACGGCACGTCTGGGCACATCTCGGTGAATGCGGGTGTTTGGGGAGGGCCTCGATGCGTGCAGGCGCACCGCTCCTCTGCACTCAGCGCGACCTCTCCCGGTGTCGAGGCAAATCTTGCGGACAAACCATGTGGTGAAGTGGAGCGTGACGAGTCGGGAAGAGTGCAGTGGGCATGCCGTCATGGAAGTCGCACCTGCCTGGCGGCATCCAATCTCGCCTGGCAATGACGACGCTGCGCAGCCCGCTCGACCAAGCGAGTAGGCGAGCGAGCACTGCTTCGCCGCGTTGGAGTGGCTCCTCTGCGCGGCTGGGAAAGTGGCAGCCTGCGCCCCACCTGCCCGAACCGGCTGGGCAGCGCCCCTATCGACGGACGCCACACTCGGCGATACCAAGCTCAACCCCCTACGCAATCCCCGCCCAGGCTCCTAGTTCGCTCGTGGGATCGTGGGGTACTATGACCATGCATCGGCCTCGGCGCGTACGACGGCGTTTCATGTGTGTGCTATGCTCTGCGGCCAAAAGTGGAGATCTCGGAAGCAGATGTTTAGGGTCCATGGGTATGGGAGCAGGCACAAGACCGCTCCCGCCCTGGTAGCTCCTCAGACCATCCGATCCCAGCTCACTCGCACCTCATGGCTGGAGTCTGGAGCTGAGGAGGGTCTGGAGGCATGGGTGTTCCAGTGACACTAGATCGACGCCGGATCGCCGACTGACACCAGCGCGGTCGGTCCGGCTCGGCGCGTCTCCAGAGGGCAGTTCGCACGCCCCACGCCAGGCAACCGCTCACCGCCCACATCCTCGTGTGGGCGAGCGTGAGAGATCATGAGACCAGAAGCTGGGCTCGGACTCGTGGCAGCGCATCGACGTCAGTGACCTCCGCAATCCTCGGAGGGCGATCCCGATTCCAGAGCAATCAACGAGGCACCGCGCGCGACGGCAGGCGTCACAAGCTACCGCCCCCACGCGGGTGTGCGGCTGCCGCGCGGCTGCCCCGGCAGGCGGGCGGCTTACGGCTGAGCGGGCGCTATGACTCCGAGCCGCGGCTGCCGCCACGGGCCGCCCGGGAACGTGCGGGACAACGTGGGGACATGTGCTCGCTGGGCTTCGAGAACGTACATGTGTGCCTGCACTAGCGTCGGGGACGATCGTCGTCGGACATGGCGAGGGAGTCCCGACGGCCGATGGCTCGGACTGGCGCGTTCCTAGAGTGCTTATGGTCGTCGCGTTCTTGCTCTCCACTGCGGCCCATGCTTTCCAACATGCAGTAGCCGTCCTCGCGGCGATGTGCGCGCAGCTTGCATGTCTGGGGATGTTTGGTGTCGGGTGCCAGGGCGCGGACGTGTGAGTGGTGTGCCGAGAGGGCGTGTCATTGGCGTGTCATGTGAATGTGGCTACACATGGGCTGGGCCGATCACGACGATCATAGGACGCTCCGCGATGGTGGCGTCCAGTGTGGCGAACAGTAAGAGGCGCTCGGCGTAGGGTGGCCGTGTTAGACCCCCGAAGCTTGTCTGAATTGCCCCTGCTCAGTTGGCCCTACAGCCCTGCCTCACTCGCGCTTGCTCGCGCGCTCAGGCGCTCTGGTAGTGACAGACTACTGTGACATACATGGTATGGGGACTGTAGTACCGATGATCGAAATTATGCCCGTTGAAGCCAAGCCTGCCAGGCGGGCATGGAACGATGCGAGTATCAAGCGTATGGGATGGCAAAGGGGTGGCACAAGGCGCAGTGAACAGGGGTATTGACGCACATCGTCATGGTCCGCGTAGTCGCGTTACCGTGGGGCGCGGCGGGCCAACGAGCCCAGCGTGGTCATAAAACAGCGTGATGTCGAGAGAAATATGCAGATCCAGTCCAATGATGCCGAGGCGGCCGTTGAGGCCGCGCAACCTTCGTCAACCTCCAACAACTCAGTCCAATCTCCTCGGGTCCCGCCCTTCACCTCCTCCTTGGTATTGCCTGGAACGTCAGCGCGGCGCAGAAATTCAGGCAGCAGAAAAACTCACTCCGTGCTCACGTCCAGTCCCAGACCGGTGTCGAGAGGCGGTGGCAGAGGAATCGGGGGAAGGTGCAGTCGGGCCCGCAACTCGTTGATGGTGTGCCGCGACGTGTCCAGCTCAGATTGCAATTGCTTGATGAGCGCCTCGTTCTCCTTCTTGGCGGCCTCGAGGGTAGAGACATAGTTTGGACCGAGTCAGAACAAAGACAAGAAAAATAAAAATGGAGGCCGCGCTATCGACGCGACTGCGGCGAGGTTGCAACGCCAAACTCACCCTTGCGCTTCGCCCTAAACCTCCTCGCTCCTATGCGGTTGCGGACCTGCTTCTTATCTCGCGGATTGAGAGCTTTGTACTGGTCCTGCGGCATACCCCAAGGCTGGATCTCGTCCTTGTCCTTGGGGTCTGTTGTGGCGGTAGTCGCGGCCGA
>JAMALN010000678.1:0-21600 GCA_023630115.1 Cutaneotrichosporon sp. PK4640 | reverse complement strand
CCTCTCCGCCCCGGAAGAACGGGGGCTCCTGGAGAGGGACAATGTGTGGAGCGCCCTCAGCAGGCAAAGAGGGAGTAGTAACACGGACGAGCCGCCTGCCGCGGGGCTGGCGCGGCGGTCGTCGCGCGCCAGCTTGCGTGGCACAGACGAGGGTCTCGACGAGCCCGACGCCGTGCCACTCTCGCCCCTGTCGCCGCGGATTAGTAGGACATAGAGGGTTGAACAGGATCATAATCTAGCTCCATCTCTGTATTGCATCTGATGTTGCCGCCGCTGCAGGTTGCTGCTGCTGCAGAGTCGCCGTCTCTGCACAGCCTACCGCCGCCGCTGTCTCACGGACAATGCACATGCGGGCATGGGCTGACGGTCAATTGTGATGGCACACAGTGCGTTGATGGATTGTTGTGCAGAATTTGGTTCCGCTAAGAGATTGGCCACCCACATTGCCATTGTGATTGATTTTTGAAAGCGCGTCTCTCACCCCATCCCCCTCCCCCGTCCCATCCACCCTCCCCCCCCCTCCCCCTCCCACAAACCTGTCACCGCGCGCAGCGCATCCACCTTCCTCACCACCCCGCACCGCAAAATCTCCCCCCTCCGCCTTCTCCGCGCCCCCCTCCGCCCCGCGGCTCACATGGGCTCCCTCGAGTTCACCCCCTTTGTGGGGCAGCGCGCCATCGCCGTCGGCGCCAACGTCCACAGAGTCGCGATGACCTCGCGCTCCCCCTCCCCCCCGCCCTCTGGGCCGCGGCGGGTGCCGCTGACGCGCGAGTCGCCGTCCCCGCACCCCTCGACGAGCTCGGTCGCCTCCACCGGCTCGGAGGACTCGGTGCTCCCGAAGTCTGTTGCGGCGTCGAGCGCGACCTCGGTCTCCGCGGGCGACGCGGTGCCGAATGGATCGGCGGACACTCCCAAGGCCAAGATCAACGGGTCGGTGAACGGTACGCCCAAGGCTACTCCGAACGGCACGCCCAAGGCGACCCCGAACGGCACGCCCAAGGCCACCCCGAATGGCACTCCCAACGGCACACCCAAGAAGGCCAAGGCCGAGGCCAACGGCGAGGCCAAGCTCATCGGGCCAGTGAGGCCGCCTGCCTTGGCCAACGGCGAGCCAAAGGCCAAGGGGAAGGCCAAGGCCAACGGCGCGCCGAAGGAGCCGCAGCTCGCCGACCCGTCCGATGTTGAGCTGGAATGGCCGAGCCTGCCCTCTACCCGACCAGCTGGCCTGTTCAACCCATCCATGGCTTGCTACAGCAACGCGACCCTGCAGATGCTGCTGCACACCCCACCGCTGCTGAATCTCGTCAAGGATCACGACCCCAGGTCATGTAGGTGTCCGCTACGCGCATGGCTGACAGCAGGCGAACTGGCGGACCGCAATGCTTACTGCATGACCTGCTCCCTGCGGGCCACGGCCTTAGAGCACTTCTCGGGCAAGAAGAAGGCCTACAAGCCTCAAGCAGTGCAGGGCAATCTTGGACGTAGGTGATCTCAGCAGCGCCCTGCTAACCACCAGGGATCAAGAAGGGCTTCAGCGCCAGACGCCAGGAGGACGCGCACGAGTTCCTCCGTTTCGTGACCGATGGTCTGCAGAACTCAGCCCTCGCCGGCCTGCCAAAGTGAGCACCCACTAGCAGACATGCAAGAGGGAACGCTGACGCCAAGGAACCTTCCGGAGAAGGTCAAGTGCACGAGCTTGGTGTATCGCACACTGGGTGGCCGAGTGCGCTCGCGCGTGCTGTGCCTGTCGTGCAAGAAGCCGTCGGACACATTTGACTCGCTCCTCGACCTGTCACTCGACATCCCCCGCAACGCCTCTGACCTGCTTGACCTCTTTCAACACTTCATCCACAAGGAGAGGCTAGACGGCGACAACAAGTACAAGTGTGACAAGTACGTGCTCGCGCGTGAACTGTGCTGACCCTCCAGCTGTAAGAAGAAGTCTGCCGCCACGAAGCAGTTGCAGATCGATGAGGCGCCGCCTGTCCTCACGCTGCACCTCAAGAGGTTCGGGTTCAATTACACCGGCCAGTCCAAGAAGATCGGCAAGCAGATCACCTTCCCAACTATCCTGGACATTCGCGACTACATGGTGGAGGAGAACGTGAGCAACAATTCTGCGCAAGCGCTGACTTCAGGCTGAGGACACGCGCTACCGTCTGCACGGTGTCATCTGCCACCACGGGTACGGCCCCCACTCCGGGCACTACACGTCCTACGTCAAGGGCTCCGACAGCAAGTGGTACGAGGCCGACGACGAGGATGTGCGGCAAGTGCCGCTGGCGAAGGTTAAGGCCGACCATTCGGCGTACGTGCTCAACTACGTTCGTCTTACGCCGCATGAGGAGGCCCTGCTCGCGGCACGGAACAACGGAGCGACGCAGGCCGCCTCGCCAGCGACCACTCCTGTGAAGGCGCCTCTGTCGCCCAACAGCAAGAGGAAAGAGAGCATCAATTCGCTCATGGCGGGTGCGCCGAAGGCGAACGGCACTGTCCCAGCAGCCAAGGCTGTGCTGAAGATCAACCCGCACGCAGCAAAGGCCAATGGCACATCAGCGCCGTCATCCTTGGGCAAGCGCCAGGAGCGCGACGACGATTCCAGCCCCGCTCCTAACAAGCGCGCCTCGCCTCCCCCAAGGGACACCACACCAAAAGCCAACGGGCACGCCAACGGCTCCCTGGCCAAGCTCGCCAACTATGGCAGCACCGACGACGAGGGCGAGCAGTCGATGCCCGGATCGTTCCCCATCCACACTTCCCAGCCGCCCAGCCCACGACGCTCCGCTCCCGGCTCGCCTAAGAAGAGAAAGCACAAGAACCACCACGCCGACCCGAAGCGCGGGTTGCACGGCGTCTCAAAGGGCGCGCCGATGCCGTTCGCGGTCGGGCGCATGGCGGGCAAGAACAAGAACCCCAACATGCGGACCAACGGCATGTTAGGTAACAAGGGAAGCCCCAGCAAGCGCGAGACGCAGCTCGGCCGGCAAAAGGGCGTCTTCAAGCGCATGCAGGGCAAGTAGTCACTGCGCGCCATGCGGACAACGCCGACCACACGCAATCGGGCAACCACGTCGAGAGACTTCTACACCATCTTCCATCCGCAACGCATCTTCCATGTCAACATTACATCACCATGCATCTTCCATCCGCACAAGACCTCCGACCGAGGCACAGCATTGCTCCAAGCCACGGAGCCAGAACTCTTCCGGCACTCTTTCGTCTTCGCTCTTCGTTCTTCTCATTATCTCGCCCTCTGTCCGTTCGCAGCGCTCTGGCCGCGGGCCATGAGCAGCGCGGGCCATCGGGAGGCCAGCCTGGGTGCAGCCTGGGTGCCTGCGCTGTGCCGAGCTGGCGGGCACTCTGGCGTGTACATGTCAAGCCTGTGTCGCCCCCGGGTGGACCGGGACGTGCCTGTACCCTCCACAGCGTAGCCGATGGCTACGCAGCCGATGCCCCTGCATGTATGCATGTACAAGCAAGCGTCCAAGCTAACCTCTGAATAGTCTAAACACGTCTACTGATGTGGCTGCCGCGCAGCGGCTAACACTCTACCGCCGGCCCGAGAAGCTCCGCGGCCTACCGCGCGGAGAACGACTTCTTCTTGATGCCCAGCGAAAGCCCGAGCTTGACCGAGTTGAACCGCTTGGCCGTGGGCGAGGGCGGCTTGTTGGTCTTGTCCTTGTCCGTGCTATCGCGGCGCTCCGCCTCGATCTCGGTGTGGCTAATCGACTGGCGAGGGAGCGTGTTCGTGCGCGGCAGGGCGCTCGCGCTCTTGCCGTTGAGGCTGTTGAGCTGGATCCACCACCCCTCGCCCCGCAGCGTGTCGAGGCAATACTCGGCGAGCACACCCGCGGTGGTGGCCGCGTCCATGCGCGTCGTGTCGAGCTCAAACTCGCCACACAGCCCCGCCAGCGGCGCCATGTGCCCGATCTCCTCCTCCATCCGCACCTGGAGCAGCGCGGCGGTGTCCATCGCCGCGCTCCCGCTCAGGGGCGCTCCGTTAGGGTTGGGGGTGGGGGTGGAGGTGGGCTCGGTGGAGGGCGAGGGGAGCGGGCTCACGCTGGCTCCGCTCGCGTCGGCGTGCCGGTGCGCCAGGCGGCGCACGTTCTCGTCCGTGCTGCAGCCGAGGATGACGTGGATGAACGCAAAGCCCGAGGCGCGCGCAAAGGCCACGAACTCGGCCATGATGTCGCGGTCGATCTGGCGGGCGGCCACGGAGAGAAAGTCCGTGAGCACGTACGTCGGGGGCGGGGGCGCGGTGGGCGAGGTGGTGTAGACCTGGGCGATCGAGTCGAAGATGGCGTGTTTCTGGTGTCAGCGCGCCTCGAGCGCAGCGAGAGGCGCGGGGGTGCGAGGAGGGAGGAGCGGAGGTGCGAGGAGGGGAGCGGAGGGCGCGGAGTGCTCCCTGGTTGCACGCACGAGGTTCTTGCGCAGGAGGCCGTGCGCGGGGTCGTCGGAGGCGTAGAGCTGCGACGCGGCGGACACGAGGTTGCGCGTGTCGAAGAACTTGCACTCGGGGAGGAGGGTGCTGGCGTGAGCGGTGCGGGCGGGGGACGCACGTGAGCTCGCGCGCGACGGTGTGCTTCCCCACGGCGGGGAAGCCGTTGATGAGGATGAGGGCGCCGGGCATCGAGTTGAGGGCTGAGTTGGAGAGGAGCGACTTTTGTGGCGCGAGTGGGATCGATGAGCGTGTTCCTGCGGTTGGTCCAGCGAGTTAGGTGCGGTGGGCGGGTGAGAAGAGGAGTGCGAAGGGTGGGCGCTGGGAACGAGGGAAAGACGGCCCCAGCTGTAGATATACGGTGAGGATGACGACGGTGTGTCTATGGCCCGGCCCGCCACGCTGTCACCCACACGTCGTCACCGGCGATGGCCTCCCCTACTCGTCACTCGGGGCGCGATCGACGCTGTGTCCTACAAATTATCGCAGCAGTTGCGTCAGAAGCCGAGGACGTGAGGACGTGAAGACGAATGGAGTGATGGGCGTACAAATAGAATGATGGGCGTACAAATCCTGCCGAGCGCGGTGAGCAGTTCTACAAATGCGGGCTGCTCAGCGATCGCCAGGGACGAGGATAGAACGGCCGCAGACGCCGTCGCGTCGCGGCCACGGTCGTGGTGGCTACCAGCAGGGGACGAGGGGGACGCGCGGGAGACATTACAAACGGCCGCGACAAATGGGGCGCGGGCGCAGGCAGGTGCTTCGGATGCGGATCTGGCGCCCGGTGTGCCAAGTGCGTATGGCACGCGGGGGCGGCGTCAAGCCGGGGAGCCAAGTCGGGCACCTGCCGGGAAGGGCCGAGAAGCTTCAGAAGTTCCTTTCGGCCACAGGCTGACGCCCTGACGCATGGCCCGAGTGATCGCCGGCCTGTCAGTTGGGACCTCGCGGCGGGACAATGCGGCCGGACATTGAGAGTTCCGAAGCGTAGACAATGGCAATAGCAAGCAGGACAAATGCCGGATCGGTCTCGAGATGCTTGGCCGCGGGCGGAGGTGCCACACGCGGCAGCCGGCCTGAGGCACACGCACAACCGCGCCCGCCACACAGACACCATCACCGAGCGCCCCTATCTCGACGCGTGCATCCTAGCCCAGCTAGATCCTACGCGTTCTCCCCCTCTACCCCGTTCGCAACTCCCCTCCCTCAACTACTGCGCCTCGCCCACCCCTCTTCACCCGTCCCACCCGCTCCAGCTTACGGCGACGGCGGCGGGGAGCTCGGGTACGGCGTCGGCGGGCGCGGCGGGGGCTTCTTGTCGTCGCGGCTCATGGTGGTCTGCGTCAGCCGGGAAGCGGGGAGCTCACGGTGCCAAACTCGTGGAGGCGGGTCATGGTGGACTCTTGGCTGGGCCGGTGCATGGGCCGGAGAACAGTGCTGAGGGCCCCTTAATATGCCAGTCGGGTGCGAAGTGATGGGGCAGGCACATGCGGAGCATGCTTCTCGTCGTCGGTGGCGTGCGGAGGTTCCCGAGCGGGGTCCGTGCGGTGGGGCGCGCACATGTGATGGGCGCGTGTGCATGTGTGCGTGAGAGCGCTCCCAGTGACAGTCATGTTCCGTTGCTTTCGGCCCATATCTCACGCACTGGTCTCCTCTGCTCCGAGCCCGCTGCACCGCTGTCCCACGTCCACGCGCAAGTGCACAGAACTGGACTAAAACCAGTGTCGCCGTGATTAGGAGCGGGACCAATTTCCTAATCGCTATTAGCCCACCTAGCACCGCCCACAGCGCCGCAACCGCAGCACGTGGAGCGCGCGCTGGGATGCAAGAGGGGTTTGGACTCGTCGAGTTACATGGTGGTGTCTAGAAGCGTGGAGGAGGATGTTTCGTTTGGTGACCCGCCGGAGGTGGGATGCTCGGATTGAGGCAGAGGCAAATTTCTGGAGTTTCGGATAATTCCAAGCCACGCTCAGATAATGCATTCACACAGACAGATGTCCTCACACGCGTCCTGTCTGCCGAGCCTACTGCTACTGGTTGCAATGCGCGCACTCATGGCCCACGTCAGCTCGCTCCTTGCCTTTGCGGGAGATGGGGACCGAGTCGGTGCCGTTGACACCCATGCCAAAGATTCCCTTACTGCCTAGCGCGATCGCGAACACGACCGGGCGCCCCGGAAAGCGCGTGGGCTTGGGCACCGCCATCGGGACGTCGTTCCAGCCTGCCCGAGGGATGCTGTACTGGTCGCCGGTGATCGCGTTCCCAAGCGGGATCTTGATCCTGTACACCTCGCCCGCAGCGTTGACGGCCAGGTGGTGCCCGCAGCCGCGGGGGCATCCCCACAGCTGGAGCTCGGTGATGCGGCCGGTGAAGCGGAACGAGAAGACATTCTCCTCGAACATGAGGGCGGTGTCGCTGAACAGGAATCCCGTGGCTTTCCTCAAGGCCGCTAGGCCGACGTGCCCCAGGCGCACCGTGTCGCCCGCAGCCACGGCGATCGCGTTGTAGTTTGCCGCAACCATCGTGTTACCGGGACCACTGAGGGCCGCGAACTGGCGTCAGCGGGCCCGCAAGATGCGCACCTTTTGCCACGCATTGAACTTGGTGGGGAGGGCCTGGGGCTTGGGCTTGGACACATCCATTTCCGAGACCCAGACGGCGCCGTCCTCGGTGAGTGTGACGGCATGGTACGCGGCTCGCGCAGCCATGGTGATGCCGGGCAGCGGGTCCGAAGAGACGATCGCGGCCTTTCCCCGCGCTGGAACACCAGTGCCGGGACGTCTCTCCTGAAACCACGCGTGCACCCGTCCATCCGCGGTCACGCACCCGCCCATGAAGCACGGGCGCTCGACACAATCATGGACAGTGTGGACGTGCTCGGGGACGGAGAGTGCCTGCACGACCCGCGTCGCCTTCACTGCCTCTTCTTCCCCTCCCGCCGAGCAGGCGTTGGCTGTCTTGAGGTGCTGGCGGAGGGCGGGCGTTACCCCTCGACAAAGCCACTTTGAGCAAAAGTCCCAGACCTCGCCCTCGGCCGTCACGACGGTCACGAGGGCCGAGTTGACGCCGAAATCAACCACTGCGAAGGGCAGGCTGATGCGCGCGTAGTCGGTAACAGCATCCCAGGGGACCGCGCCATTGTCTGCGTCAGCTCCAGCCTCCCGGTTCTTACCGATGATCCACAGCGCGCCGTACGGGTCCAGGCCCACGATGTTGGTCCCCTGCACCAGCATCTTGGTGAGCGGGGGGTGCTCACCCGACCTGAGGCAGCTGTCGCTGACCAGGCGGGCGGACGCGACGCCCTTGGCGACGTGGGCCACCCACGCCTCGTCGCTGCGGAGGTCGAGGAGCCAGCTGAACGGGGAGGCACGGGCGCGCGGGCCCCAGTGGTAGGTCGAGTGCTGGGTCAGAGGCGGAGGGAGGAAGACGTACCGTCAGAGCGTGCAGGCGTTTGCTCGTGCTCCCGAGGGCGAGGGCATTTTTCAAGTTGAGGCGGGCGAGGATGCTGTAGACCAGTTCGTCCGGGAGGGCTTCGAGCGACATGGTGGATGGGTGGTAAGAGGAACTGGATGCAGTGTGAGGGAGGGTAAGAGGATATAAGTCAAAGTCTGGGGCACGTTAGCCCAATTATTCCACTGACGCAGAACTTCTGGCGCCAGGCGTCTCAATCACAGTGGCGTCGCATCTTTAAAGGCTGTACCCCCTAGCAATGTGGCATTTCAGTTCCATTTTTGGCTTTCATCTACAGTGGCCACTGCATTCTACGGGACGTGGGGGGCGGCACTCGCGGCCCAAGCCTTCTCTCTCAGACTCTGGCGTCGCGAGAGGGCGGCGCCTCGGTAGGAGCATGAAACCCCATCGCAAAGGCCCCAAACGTGTCAAGCATGAGAGAGAAAACAACCTCTCTGCCCGAAAAATACACGGGCTTGGGCACCGGCTTCCCCCTCACACCGAGAGAGTTGTCCCAGTCGCTGGACAACTTCAGGTGCGCGGGCAGGAAGTTACGAGGGCAGTGGAGAGCGTCAAGATTCTCAACCACGTATACTCGCCCACCGACGTTGACCACGAGGTCGTTGGAGAGGGCCATTTCCACTATGGGGCCGGGGAAGTGGAACGTGTGAACGTGGTCGTCGAAGGTGGTGCTGTATTCACCACACTGTGTCTGGACAGTGCACGAGAGGGTCACATAGCACAAGTGGCCCACGCGAACCGTGGACCCCTTGGCGATGGCGACAACATCGCGGCTGGCGGCAAGAAGCGTCGCCCCAGGACAGCTGAGGGCGGGAAGCTGGGGTCAGCGGTACCATCAGGAACTCACCTCTATCCAAGGGCAATCCCGTGTTGTATACCAAATCACTTCGGAGAACCAGACTGTGCCATCGTCAGTGATCGCGATCAGGCGGTCGGAGCATCGCGCAGCCATGCGGATGCCAGGCAGCGCATTGGAAGAGGTGATTCCCAAGGAGCTCCAATAATGCAGTCGTCCGTCTGCAGTTACACAACCGCCGCCAGCAAGTGCTTGAACAGCCCGAGCTCTCCTCTCCAGTGTTCCTGGTTTAGCGGCACCACCCGAGCCGGAGCTGCCAGCATTCACGAGGGGGAGAGCCGCTGGCAAGGGAATGCGCCAGAGTTGGGGATGTCCACTTATCCTGCCCCGCTCTCCGATGCGCAAGTCCCAGAGTTCGCCTTCTGTTGTCACAACGGTCACGAAGCCATAGCTGACCTCTAGGTCGGCAACGGCGAATGGCACGTTCATGCGCACGCCACGGTCGACATTCTTGGAGGACACGCCGTTTTCTGGGTCAGCACTGCCACCCGGGGGCTCACTGATGACCCACAACCCGCCGTCCCGGTCCATCCCAACGATGTCGGTCTGCAACACCCGTAACTTGGTGAGCGCGGGACCGTACTTGGAACCAGAGGAGGTGGGGCAGCTCGTCAAACTGTAAGGCGAGTCGAACCTGCCGCCAGTCATCTTCACCAGGTGGGCGGACTCGACGCCCATGGCGACGCTGCGTGCCCAGGCCACATCGTTGCGGCCGTTCAGGAGCCAGCTGCAGGGAGAGGCGCGAGCGCGCGGTCCCCAGTGGTAGATCGATTCCTGGAGTCAGAGTACCGCGGGAGGGAGGACGCACCGTCAGAGAGTTTAGGTGCTTGCTCGAGCACCCGAGTGCAAGAGCATCTTGGACGGGGAGAAGCGCGAGGATGCTGTAGATGACATCGTCCGGGAGGGTTTCGAGCGACATGACGGTGTGGATGGGTGGCAAGAGAAACTGGATGAAGTGTGAAGAAGGATGAGAGGTTCTAAGTCAAATCTGACGCGTGTTGGTGTATGGCGTAATTTCCACTGACGCAGAACTTCTGGCGCCACGCGTCTGTTCTCAATCACAGTGGCGTCGACATCTTTAAAGGACGCACCGCTTAATATGGCCACCTACTTCAGTCCATTCTGCTCCTTGTACAGCTTCCAGGCCCTCTTGGAAGGCTTGAGGGTGGTGCCACTCGTGCGGAATGCCATCTCGACCCACTCCTCGTACGTCTGAATGTATGGCTGGCGGGCCAGCGCAGTGGCGCGCTCAATTGGCGCGACCCACTCCTTAGCCGACATGCCCAGGTTTCTAAGAGGCGGGAGAGTAGGAGGGCCGGCTCCAGAGCTCGAGGTCGAGGGGGTGTGGCCGGTGCGTTGGCGCTCCTTGGGAGGGGGAAGGATGGTGTGCGAGCGGGACTTGGGCGCCTCGAGCTTGTCGCGCCCGTCGCGGCTAGAGTTCTTGGCCTTCGGCCTGGCCTGGGCCTCGGTCTCGTCGTCCGAGCTGTCTAAGACTTCGATGATGTCGGTCGGCGCGGACTGGCGTGAGCGCTGATGAGGGATGGCTTACCGAGGCCCCCGCTGTCGTCCCGGTCGGGTACGGCGAGGAACGCGCGGTGCTGCGAGTGGACTGAAGGTCAGCTTGGCTGACGGTGGGCTCACCTTGTCCTTGGGCATGGTGACTTGGTTGAGGCCTTGGCTGATGGCTGGAAGCTGTGAGAGAGTGGGTGATGTTGTTGTGGTGAGTTGGAGAGATCAACGGCGACACAAGGCGACAGGGGGTGACTCGACTGCGCCGATCATTGCGCCGATCGGGGTGTGGCGGACCCAGCTTCCATCCCTATTGGTGACATACATGACTTCTAACTCGCTGCTCTCCTCCCCTTTGCACATACAACTAATCGCGCAGCGGCACGAGCTGCTCCCAGTCCTCGCCGCGGTACGCGCCCGGAATCGCCCCGTCGAACAGACTGGCGAGCACGACGCGGTCCGCCTGCTCGCCCTTCCACGGCTCGCGCCCGTGCTGCGCCAGCACGTTGTCGTACACGAGCACGTCGCCCTCCTGCCAGCGGTGGAGGACGCGGATGTCGTCCGTAATCTCCTTGAGCTTGGCGAGGTACTCGGTCGGGATGGGCGTGCCGTCGCCGTACGCGACCGTCGTGATCCGGCTGGTCGCCTCGCCCGCCAGCGTGCGGACGTACACGCTCGCGAGCTGCGTAAACAGCACGGGGAGGTTGGTGCCCGCCTGCCGGCGGAGCACGGGAATCACGTGGCGCACCTCGAGCCCCCCGTCGTCCCCCCAGGTCCAGGTTGTGTGCTCGCCGCGCCCGTACCGCCGGATCTGCTCCTCCACCTTGTGGCGCTTGACCTCGTCCGAGTCGCCGTCCGCCCACTCCTTGCCGAACGCGTCCGCCATCGTGCTCCCGCCCTGGTACTGCGCCTCGGGGCGGTACCGCACCGTCGAGAGGACGCCGAGGCGCTCGAGGTCGTCCACGAGCTGCGGGACCTCGGCGCGCGCGCGAACGTACAGCTCGGCGCTGGAGGAGACCGGCGTCTCCCCGCCCTCCGCGGGCGCCTTGTGCCCGTAGAAGAAGATGTAGCCGGGCGCGTGCGGGACCTGCGGGCTCTCGTTGTGGTTGTAGATCGTGACGTGGGGCGGGCTCTCGTTGGCCGGCGCGACGTTGGGCGCGAGGAGGCCGCGCTCGACCACAATGCCCACGATCTCGTGCGGCGCAAAGCCGAAGGCGTGCGCAAAGGCGCTGAAGTCGTGCGCGTTGTGGATCGGGAGGCCGCGGAAGAGGAGCGCGCCGTGCGTCGCGAGCAGCGACGTGAGGGTGTTGGTGGACTGGAGGGCGCGGATGCGCTCCACGGCGCCGTCGAGCGTCGTGGGGCCCGAGGGGCGCAGCGCGAGCGGCGTGACGGTGCCCGGAGGGTGGGGCGCGCCGAGCTCGCGCTGGTTGCTGGCGGGGAGGGCGAAGGGCTCGAACGCGAGCTCGGGCGAGGCGGCCGGCGCAGCGAGCGCCGCTGGGAGCGTAGCGGTGGTGGCCATAGTGAGATGATGAGCGTGCTCTCGCCACTGCGCTGCATACATATACTCATGCATCGAGTAGGACCGTCTTGGTGGGCACGGCCAACGCCGAGCGCCGAGCAACCGCGAGCCGAGAGGTGATCCCACGTGATGTCGTGATATGAGTGGCAACATGACACCATCGCTGGCGTTTCGCTCACCATCAGCCTCGTTTCAGGCACAGCCCGGTGATGCGGGGGAGCCCATGGTCCGCCTCGGCGAATTTAAGCCGATGTGTTGTCACCATGACTAGCCATCACGCCTTCTTCTGCTTCTTCTGCCCTATCAACGCGTCGGGCCAAGCGATAAGAGAGCACGCTAGCGCCAAGGCAGGTGCCGGCAAGGCGCGGCTATGCGGGTCGATGCAGGACGGCTAGGACGGGGGCGTGTTAAAAGGTCGGCCGAGGACTGACGCCCTCACCATCTCCATCCGCCATCACCATGTCTGAAAAGCACGAGCAGCACTACGAAGACGTCAAGGGCAGCGCCGAGGACGGCTCCAGCGGGCGTTCTGGGAGCCTGACGGGCTCCGAGGGCCCGCAGGAGGTCGTGCTCGACACCCGTCCGCGATGGGTGCGCTTCTACCGTTCGACCCTCTGGCAGATTATCATTGTTGGTCTCTGCTCCTTCTCCGCCCCAGGACTGTAAGTGCACCCTCTACATGCCTATGAACGCGCTAACAGCTCAGATGGGTCGCCCTCAACGGTATGGGAGTCGCGGGCTCCGCGCGCCCCGAGCTCATCAACGGCGCCAACGCCATCCTGTACGGCTTCATGACCGTCACCTGCTTCCTGGGCCCGTGGATCACCAACGCCATCGGCTTCAAGCTCACCCTCGCCCTCGGCTCGATCGGGTACCCGCTCTACGCGGCGGGGCTGTACGTCAACAACCGCTTCGACGTCGAGTGGTTCGTCTACTTTGGCGCGGTGGCGTGCGGCATCTCGGCCGGCTTCTTCTGGAGCGTCGAGGGCGCCGTCGCCTGCGGCTACCCCGAGGAGCACAAGCGCGGGCGCTACATCGCGACATGGTTCACCTTCCGCAACGCGGGCAACATGGTCGGCGGCGCGATCAACCTCGGGCTCAACTACAAGGCGAACCGCGTCGGCTCGGTGGGCTACGAGACGTACCTCGCGTTCATTGCGCTGCAGTGCCTCGGGCTCTTCTTCGGCCTCCTCCTCTCCAACCCCGAGAAGGTTGTGCGCGACGACGGGACCAGGATCGAGGCGCCCCGCGACATCCACTGGCGGGTCGAGGCCCGCGAGATGTGGCGCCTCGCCACGTCCCGCCCCATCCTCCTCCTCACCCCCCTGTTCTGGTACTACGGCTGGATCCAGGCGTATCCCGGCACCTTCCTGGCGACGTACTTTACCGTGCGGTCGCGCGCGCTCGCCTCGCTCCTCTCGGCCATCGTCGGCTCCTTCTCCACCTGGCTCGCGGGCTCGCTCGTCGACCTGCCCTGGACGCGCAACCGCCGCACGCGCGCGCTCGTGACGTTCGGCGTGCTCGTCGCCCTCAACTCGTCCACGTGGATCTGGAGCGTCGTCATCCAGAACGAGTACCGCTTCACCAAGCCGCGCCTCGACTGGAGCCACGCGGGCTTTGGCCGCGGCTTCGGCGTGTACATGTTCGAGCGGATCGCCACCACGTTCGTCGAAAACTACATCTACTGGTGCATCTCGAACCTGAGCGACTCGCCCGGCGACCAGATCCGCTACTCATCGCTGCTGCGCGGTATTGAGACCGCCGCCGTCGCGCTCTCGTTTGGCGTGCAGGCCATCCCGACGCCGCTTATCGTCACCGCCGCGCTCAACTTTGGGCAGTGGTTCGCCGTGCTCCCCATCTCGCTGTGGGCGACGCTGCACGTCATCAAGGTGTTCTCGCGCCGCAAGGAGGTTGTCTAGATTGCATAGAGGTATCGTAGGGGTGAGGGTGTATAGGTTCATGCGGATGTACAGTGGTGCCAGCGCAAATGGTGGGAGTTGCAGGGGGTGTGGCTGGGGCCAGAGATAACAGACGCGCCCACACCCGCCACACGCACCGCACACATGCCCCAGTTGATGGCCTGTGACGAACATTCTGGGCGTCGGCGTTGCACAGCGTCAGTGGCGCGAGTGGCGTGGGTATCAAGCTATCAAGACTATTGGAACGTGCGACCTGGGCCGAGTGACGTGCGGAGGTGTCGTCATGTATCCACCGAGGATCCGAGGACGCCGCATGACGCCGCAGCGGTGCCGGAGTGATGGTTCCGGTGAAAATCAGTCGGGCCGCTCGGCGCGCTCTCGATAAGTCTCCCCTGGCAAACAGATTCACGTCATGTCCCCCGCAGCTCTCCGCTCCACCCCTCCACCCAACCATCACTCCGCCCCACCTCCCCACACCCCACCACACCTCCACCCTCAGCCTCAAACTGTAGCGTCGTGACACGATCATGATGCAGATCTACTATGATTACAGACAATGCTATCTCGGCGCCCTTGCGCGCATGCTAGAGTGGAAGGGGGTCGAGTGGATGCGGGGACAAGAAACGGGGTTTGATTTGGGTGTTTTTGGAGGGTCCGTGCGTTCGGCAACGTAGCCGAGGCGGGGCGCAGGCGCGCTTAGACAGTCGCGGGGGCGGGGGCAGCGGCCGAGGCGTCGACAGGTGCCTTGCGGGCGGTGTGGAGGGCGATGCGCTCGGCCTTGGTGAGCTGGCCGCCCTGCTCGAGCATGTCGCGCCACGAGTGGTCGACGGGCTGCACGGGCTTCTTGCCCTGCGCGTTGACGCCGGCCATGACGGCCGACGCGATGAGCACGCCGACCGTCAGGCCCTGGGCGTACATACGCGCCTGCACGAGCTTCTGGGGGAACGTCTGGTACTTGTTGCGGGCGACGATGCCGAACGCGATGCCGAGGGACGCGGCCCACGAGCCGCCGATCACGCCGTACTGGTGGCGGTTGGTCCAGTCCTTGATCTTGTCGCCGGTGGACATGGCGGCCCAGCGCGCCTCGGCCTCCTGCTTCTCGCGGGAGAGCTCCTCCCACCCGACGCCGCGCCACTGGTTCTCGGCAATGTAGTGCTCGCCGGCCTTCTCGGCGAAGACGGTGCCGACGGGCACGACCATCATCATGGCGAGGAAGGCCTTGCCGGGGAGCGGGAGGGTGCGGTAGGCCGGGAAGCGGCGGGCGAGGGCCCAGTTGGTCGGGATGAAGGCGAGGGCGCCGAGGGCCGCGCCCTTGCACGCCTGCGACACGACCGAGTTGAGGTACGCCTGGTTGGACGACTGGGGGTTAGCGATGGCCGCGCGCTCGAGCACACGGCAGACTCACGTCCAGGTACTTGGTGTCAGAGGAAGAGGTCTCGGTCGACATGATGAGCGAGTGTGTTGGGGGATGTGGGTGTGGAGAGGAGAGGAGGGGTTGTTGTTGTTGCTGATGAGATGGATGTGGGAAGTTGTGGTGGAGCCAAGTCTTTTAACTGCCTGGATGATTCTGACGTCGACGGTTGATGGAGGGAGTTCTGCCTGGCGCGTAGAGTGAATGATGCGCACCGACTTTGTCCGTCTTCGGAATATCCCCCGCCACTCGTCTCAAGCACTAGAAATTACTCCCGCCGGCTCAACAAGCCCTCAAGGGCCGCACCGTGCCTGGGCATTCACGCGCCGACCCCGACCCCGAGGCCCACCTCTCCGACTCCACCCGCCCAGCGCGGTTTACTGACTAACGCGCGGCGCAGAGGGCGAGTCCGGGGGCTCCGGTGCAGACCCCGGTGTCCGGGCCTGTGCGTGGGCTGCCTTGTCCGCCCAGTCTGATTCCGAAGCCCTCGGGGAATGACTAAACCGCACACCCTCACCCTATTGTCCGCCGCCCACCCAAACCAAATTGGGGAATGAGTTTCTTTTGTTCACCACCGCGCCGGTAGGGCCGCGGCGCTGGCTGCTCTGCCATTCCGGAGCATGCATCACACACGCTGGTCAAAATCCTGGCGATGGGCAGGCACGGCGCAGATGCCGCCGGCACGTACCCTTCACGGTGATTGACTTTGGAACGCAAACTTCTGCCAGACGCCAGAATAGATCTGCGCGCCGAGCCCAGCCCAGAGACTATGCCAGATCGTCGCGTCGCGTCGCGCCTACTGGAGCTAGTCGCCACCCGCGGTCCGGGGACGGGCTCCGCAAATTGCCACCCAGTTGCCACCTCGGCACTTCAGACAGCAATCAATACACCCGGTCTACATTCTAGCACACTAGAACACACTGCTTGTCCTCAGCTGCTCAAGCTTCTTGAGGATCTCGCCCACGTTGCGGTCCAAGTCGGCCGCGATCGCCTGCTGCTGCGGGTATGGGAGGAGGTTGAAGCTCTCACACAGGTCGCCGTCCACCACCGCCTTGACGGGGGCATAGTACCCGCGGTAGGCGAGGTGGTCACGCCCGACGAGAGACGTGTTGAGCGAGCGGATGTGCTGCAGGGAGAAATCCGTGAGCGGAACCAGAGGTCGAAAATCGGTAGGAGAGCGGGAAGGTGGCGATAACGGGCGGATGACGAGGTTCGGTGATGGAACGGAAGTTTTCGATCCGACACGGAGAGAGCGTCAGCAACTAATCATAGCACCGAGATGAGTCACTCACCATCTCGAGCGTCGTCATGAACTCGACGTCGTCGTTTGAAACGAATGGAATCAGCGCGCCGACCGCACCAAAGATCGTGGTGTACATCACGACGTCGCGGCCACCGGGCGCGACCGAGACCTTGGTCAAGCTGGCGTCAGCAACTGAAGTTACACAAGCCTTCAAGACGTGCGCATGCGGGCAGCGGATGCACGCGGTGCACGGCGCATGTACATGCCATTCGCCATGCACATGACCCGCATGACCTGGTGCGGATTCGCAGTGCGGTTCCGAGCTGGTCGGCTGATAATATCGGCCCGCCAAACTGGCCCGCGACTCGGTCCGCCAAGGCGTGCCTCAAACCTCGGCCTCGGTGACTTGGCCTCGCACCATGGTGCGCCCACGCGGACTATCTCTCGCGCACCCCGCACCCCGCGCGCCCATGCGGACTATCTCTTGCGCTCCCCACACCCCGCACGCCATCGCGACTCACCTAGTGACAATCGACCCGACGTTGTAGTGCGCAATCAGGTCCGTCTTGTGCGCCGCGCCCATGAGGAAGCCCTTCTCGTGTAAGATGCCCGCGCCAGTCGGGTCGTCGTCGACCTTCTCCGATACACGCTCCTCGAGGCGGTTGACAAAGATGTTGCCAAACTTGTCCGCGCCGCACACCGTGTCGTAGTCGACGCTGCAGATGGCCGTGAGCCAGCGCGCCTGGCTGTCGTCCGCAAAGATGAGGAGCTGGCGCGTCGGGATCGTGCGGTACACGCAGAAGAAGGACGACTCCTGCGCGTCGCCGACGATGATGCGCGAGCCGAGCACGTGGATGCTCACGATGCCCGTCGGGAAGCCGTTGTTCTCGCACTTGCGCAGCAGCGCCTTCTTGCCCATCTCGTAGAGGCGCAGGCTCTTGCCGATACCCGCGAGGAGGACGCCCTGGAACGCCGCGACGGCGAGCGGGAGGTCGTCCGTCTTGGTCTTGTGCATGAACTCGAGGCGCTTGCCGTCGTCCTCGATCGAGTAGACGCGCAGCCAACCCTCGGCGCAGGCCTTGGGAAGGAGCGTCGTGCGGACACCCGTGCCGACGACGACGGAGGGTTTCCCGCCCATGCGCTCAAAGTAGCACACCGCGAGGGAGAAGGCCGCCTCGTCCTCGTCCAGCTCGATCGTCTGCAGCGTCGACACGGCCAGCGGGTCCATCACGCGGATGCACGACGCCCAGTGGCCTGGCCCCGCGCGTGGGCGGCCAAACTCGGTGAACGGCAGCTCCAGCGCCTCCTTGTTCACTCTGTCGCCGGCGGCCTCCTTCGCGGCGACGATGCGCTCGATCGCCTTCGGGCCATATGTCCGGTGGTCCGCCTCGATGCCGTAGAACACAGGCGCGTAGGGGTACGACACAAAGTGGCGAGGCGTGTACGAGAGCGGCATCGAGTCCTGCTTGAGCTTGGTGCCCAGGCGGGGGATCGTGAAGATACGTAACGTGTTGCCCGAGATGCCGATGAGGCCGTCGGGGCACATGGCCGCGCTGAGGTGGCACGCGTACTCGAGGGTGTCGTAGATGAGAGGCTGGGTTTGCAGCAAGTCCTGGAAGGTGTACAGCAACCATGTGCGCGACGAGAACGCCATGACACACGGGCTGCCCTGCACGTTCGAGCGGACGATGCGCGGCGGTTTGGCGCCAATGAAGCGGAGACGCGTGTCGGACAGCGAGCCGTCGACGGGGTCGACGACCGTACGCAGCAAAACGCCGTTGACAAGACCGATCGTCATGAACATGGTTGCGCGGTTCTTGTCGATCGAAGTGTCGAAGATCTCGGCGAGGCAGATATCGCTCGGCGGTGCTGTCAATGCCTGCAGCGAGAGCGTCTCGAGAGTGTTGTCGGGCTCGAGCGAGATGACGTGCACGGTCTGGTTGTCGCACCCGACGGCGAGGAAGGCGGTGCGCTTGCGGCCCTCGGGCACGTCCGCGATGGACACGCACGTCGCGTTGCCTGGCAGGCTCTTCTTCTCCTGGTACTCGCTGAGCGACCCTTCGTCGTCGAGCTCGAAGTAGACGAGCTCGGCCGTGCTGAGCGCGATGACGACCTGGCGCGTGTTCGTCGTCGCGGACACGATCGTCGTTCCGGGCGGGCACGGCCACTCGTCCACGCGGTCGGCGGCGCGGATGTGGCGCAAGCCGTACGGGTGGACCTGGAGCAGCCCGTTGGAGCCGAGCTGCTGGACGGCGAGTGTTGGCCCGGAGCTCAGGAAGCCCGTGTCGTTCACCTCCTCGATCGTCTCGCCAATGGACAGCACCAGCGTGCCGTTCGGGAACGAGAGCACAATGTACGAGTCGTACTCATCGTCCTCGGACAGCTTGAGCGTCCACACGGCGTTCGGCACACCCGGTAACCCCGAGGACACGAGGACGTTGACGTCTAACCCGTGCTTGAGGGAGCGGAATGTGCTGCGGGGCCCGCGGCCACATGCGGCGTAGATCTGGGGCGTGTCGCTCGCACCGCCGAGGAGGTTAACGACCTGCGCGTCGAGGATGGGGTCGAGGGACGTCTGCGTGTCCACCATGAGGAGGTTGGTCAATGGCCGGGGGTTGAAGAAGGCGTACGGGAGCGGGCCCTCTCCGATGCCGTTGTCGCGGTAGTCGGTTGAGGACCACTCCTGCTCGTCGTCGTCGTCCGCTAAGCTCTGGAACTGGTAGAGGTTCTGGTCGCCGAACTCGCTCGCGACGAACAGGTACCCCGACTTGAGGATGCACAGGCTCGTGGCCACGGGCACCGTGTCAAAGTACTTGATGCGGAGCGCCTTGACATCCTCGCCCTCGTGCTCAATCGTGACCTTGTACAGGTCGCCGTCCTCGCTCTGGACGAGGAAGAAGAATGCGCCGCGGATCTTGTGCGTGATCGCGCTCACGATCATGAGGCCGCGGCTGGTCTCGCCGCGCTGTGCGAGCGGATTCCTCCTCCGGGGAATGGGGACGCGGTGCGCCTCGGCGTCCATGTGCTGCCAGGTAATGTGGTCCTCGGCGCACACGAGCACGCCTGATGGCCCGTCGAATCTGTCCGTGTTGGCGTTCTGCCCGCCCGGCACCTGGACGAGGAGGTTGGCGCGGCGGTCGCACGGCTCGCTCCACTTGCGCACGACGTGGTTGAGGCCCAGGTCGAGCTCGTAGAACGTCAGGTGCTTCTCTGTCCGCTGCTTCGCCTCGCCCGTCGGGTCCTGGTCCGCCTCGGCGTAGTCGATCTCGAGCGCCGCAAACATCGGGTTGTCGTACCCCGTGTCGAGGGACACGAGCGACGTCACAATCGTGTGCGCCTTGTGCGCCTCGAGCGGCGAGCCGGGGAACAGCTTGCCCTCGGCGTTGCGGTTCAGGATGTACACCAGCTTCGCCTTCTCCACCGCGCCGTACATGACGGCGCGCCCCTTGGGGTCCGCCGCGAGGTACTGCCCCGGGATCGTTCGCCGGCTCCCCGACTTGCCGTACACCTCCTGGTACAGGCTCTCAAAGTGTGGCGTGGGGTGGATGACGAGCTCGACAATGGACAGCCGCCCGGAATCGGACGAGAGGACGATGTAGTCCTTTGTCATGCCGGCGAGGCGCACCGCGGAGAGGTTGCGCACCGTGCCAAAGGCCTCGGAGCTGCAGATCGAGTCCACTGTATGTCAGCGCTGCAGGATACGACGCATCAGCGGAACTCACAGACGCCAGTCGCCGGGTTGAGCTTGAGCACCTCGAGGCGCGTCGAGCCGCGCACGACGATGATCTCCTGTCCCTTTCCGCTGAAGCTGCCGACAACAGCGAGCGTCGCCGCGGACGCGGGCTGGAGGGTGAGGTTGAGGAGGTGCATAGTGGGCGAGCGGGCGGGAGGGGGGGAGGGGAGGTGGAGGCGGTTACGGAGACGCGCCGAGGAGAAGGACGCGCGTCGTCAAGCGGGGTTGGCAGGATTAACGGGGGCGGGTACCGGGGAGGGAAGATGGCCTGCTCGCTTGCGGCCTGTTTTATGAGAGGAGGGAGTGCCGGTCGAGCGGCGATGGATGCACAAGTGTGTGGAGGGTGGATTGTTGATGACTTCGAGCCGGAAATCAGCTGGAGTGACAGACAGCCAACACAACGGATTAGTTTTCCTCATTTCTCCCTTTTCTCCCGTCACCCCGGGTGCATGCTCCCGTCCCAACATCCCACCAAAGCGTGTTCAAGCGTGGTGCAACAAACTAGCATCATACAATCGTGTCGTGTCTAACAAAACATTGCGCGCTTATGCGCACAACTACATCTTGACGGAAACCCACGCGGCCAGCGAGATTCTCCCCGGACCCGTTGCGGGGGTGCGCGGCGGCTCGTCCTCCTCCCCTGGCGGCGGGACCGAGCCCCACCGGCTGGGGTCGCGCGCCGCGAGCTCCATGGCTGCGCGCGGGCCCGTCCCCGAGTCGCGGAGGGCGTTGAGCCCCGTCCCGCGGTAGCTGAGGGAGGAACGTATCCACGCGGGCGCGGCGTCGGCGATCGCCGGCGGGGCGGCCCCGCGCGGCCCACCGTACGGCGCGAGGCTGAAGTAGTCCTCCTCCTCGCGCTGTGCGCCCACGCTCCACGACCTCTGGAAGAGCGGCTTGGTCGAGCCGTGCGCGAGCGCCGCCGTCGCGGGCAGGTGCATCTGCAGCGCGAGGACGGGGTTCTGGGGGATAAAGTCCGAGAGGAGCTGGGACGCGAAGCTGTTCGCGACGGAGGCGGGGGCGGACGGCGGGGGCTCGCACGACATCTCGACTATCTCGATGACGCCGCCGGGGCGGAGGACGCGCACCGCCTCGTCGAGAAGCTCGGCCCAGTGCGTCTCGGGGACGCCGAGGCCCACGAAGCGGATGTGCACCATGTCGAAGACGCCCGAGTCGTACGGCAGGCCCTCGAGGAAGTTGAACTGCTGGAAGGAGACGCGGGCGGCGACGCTCGCCCACACGCCCAGGCCGTCGGCCTCGCCCGAGACGCACGAGCGCGCCCTCGTCTCCGCGGCCGCGAGCGCCTGCAGGTCGATGTGGCAGGGCACGAGGTCGGCGCCGATGATTCTCGCGCTTCGCCACTGCAGCGCCGCGGAGACGGGCCACAGCCCTGTGCCGGTGCCGAGCTGGGGTCAGCTGAGGACAAAGGGGCGAACTCACATCAAGGACCGTGGCCGGCTCGCCGTCGACAAAGGAATGCCGCCCGCCCGCGACCTCGTACATGGTC
>JAMALN010000677.1:0-33051 GCA_023630115.1 Cutaneotrichosporon sp. PK4640 | reverse complement strand
GAGCGCCGGCCCACCGACGACGCCCACTACGAGCACATGCGGCACCACTCGAGCACCGAGGCGAGCCTCGGCTTCGAAATGTCCAACTACCCGGACAAAGGGCGGCCCACATTCGGGCGCAGCAGCTCGGGCGCGTAACCGAGGAGCGTGTTTGCGTCACAGCCCTGCAGTACGCGCCAGCTCTTGCGAACGCAGGAGGCCGCCTGACCACGCACATCCAATCCCCCAAAGCACCTCGCCTGGACGCGAACTAATAGACGGCACAGCCGTAGGCCGCGGTGCCTCTGACCGCGGACCCCGACCGCCGGATCACCGGCATAGATCTCTGGCATCACTTGATCTGTTGATCTGTTGAAAATGCGCTTGAGCGCAGTGTAACCCTGTAGAGTATGGATCTTATACGACATGCGTTGTTGGGAAGGTATGGGCCTGGCCTTGCGGAGGCCTGTCGGATGTCTAGTGCTTCAATATGTTCAGGCGACTGCAGGCAGGGGATTGCGAGATACTTTGCTGACCCATTGAGGCTAAAACAACATGTAACTCGTACTCTCTACATTATGGGCAGACACGACAGACACCTCCACGACAAGAACCCCATACTCTGAATACTCTGAATGCACAACATGCCCCTACGTCTTGGCACCGGTCCGCTGGCGCCGCTCTCCAACGTTGACATCGTTCAGCTCTCGCGCTCCAGGTCATGCGGTCCAGCGTAGGAATCTCGGCTCTGTAAAGAGTTATTAATCGATCTTCTGCCCAAGGTTGTGGACACCAGCTAAGACAGTGTGTTGACAGGGTTAGACTCACTGTACGGGTTTCGGTAATGTCAGTGCCACGCATAGTATACCCCTGGCCAAGCTTCCGGTTGTTGAGTCACTGCCCGAGCTGCCTGTTGCTCGGCAATCTCTTCCTGGCCCAAGGCTTCGAGGAAGTCGTAGTCGTCCGGTGTGAGGGGGTCGTAGCCGAAGTACACTTCCGAGTCGTTGCCGTCGATACCGCCGTCATGGTCGTTTCTGGCCTCGACAGGCTGACATGAGCATACAGCTTGTGAGACAGAACCTACCGCCAAACCGGGCACAGGTGATACCGTATGTTGAGAACCGGAGGTTTGAAAGGGAACCGAATGGGTATGATGCTCGTTGCCCATGGCTCGAACGATGGATTTGTCGTCAGGGGAGTCCCTGTGGAGGAAGAGAATTACGTGGGCGCCACATTGGTCGATTTCGCAATAACACGGTAGACAGGGAGTGAACGGGGAGATTATGAGGCTCTGGAGGAAGAAATGTCCTTGACGCTCATGGTGACATTGGAGCCGTACTCTGCCCTCGTCGAGACTCTCAAGTGCGGTAACCGAAGGCACCGTTGGGTGAAGCGCAGGAGCGAAGAAGGGCTTGAAGAGGAGACTGGAGCCTGTCTGGAAGTCAGTGAAATCTGAGCACCTGGACCATGCCTCGAGACAACATCGCAACGAGGCCACTTACCGAGTTTGGGATACTGGACTGTCCGGAATAGCTTTCTGTGAAGGCGCCAGCCCCGAGGCCAGTGTCGAGGCTTGCGCCTGTCTGTCTAGATCAGCCAACCGTGAAGCTCTCTCTCAACTCACGCTGGAGAGACGAGACCGCCTTTTGCGGCGTTGCCGAGTCTGTTGTTAGCTCAGGCGGATGTCTTACTGACCCTCCACGAGTTGAGGGCTTGCCTCGCTACACGGTTCAATTCAAAGCCATATGAGGCAAGGAGTTTATCAACATCATAGGAGGCTTTGTTTCGCGACGATTTTGGCATTGCGAGTAGGCTTTCTTGAAGCTCGTAAGGTATGCTGGGACGATAGTCGAAGGGGCGGTTCTTCTCCGGTGAGGGGGGGTGGTTGTGCTCCCCGATCCCAAACACCTCAATTTTTCGGGCCGGTGGAAGTTGTTGAGCAATAATATGGAAGGGACACCCGGGGGTTGGGCAGCCGATTGCTCGACACTTTGAAGACAGCAATAACTTCGCGGCCACATTCAGAGGGCATCCTTGATTGTGGTGATGAAGAATGAAGTACGCTTCGAAGTCGTCCAAGTGTGGTAGATCGAGGACACGGGGCGTTCTTGAGATCGGTCTATCCAAGAGCGGTTTGAGTGTGTCGTATTTGGAGGGGGGAGGAACTTGCTGTGCCATCGTGAGGTTCGGAGGAGGCTTGAAGGAAGTGGGAGCGAGGTAGGGAAGGCACCGAAGACAAGGACGACGGGGACGGTCGGGAGTGGCTAGCCGACGGGAATAGGTAGTGGGGAAGGGTGACACTCGTCGCGACACGAAAGGACAGCTAGGCCAATGGGGAAGGATGAGTATGAGGGAACAGTTATGGAAAACGAGGAGTGCAGGAGAGGAAGTGAAGGGAGACGAGGAAGTGAGAAGAGATGGAGAGTTGTGAAAGAGAGTTGTAGGCGGAGAAGGGTTAAATAGGGGTGTTGTGAGGGCGAGGGAAGGTGGTGGTTGTCAAGTGCTGCGGGGCTGCCATGGACACGGTGACGAGGGCAGGTGGAGTGGCACTGCGCATCTAGCGTTAGTGCGATTGTGGCGCTGCGTGAACCTGCTGCGACGTTAATTCACTTGAAGCTGGTCCAGAGGACAGGGACCCTGAGCTACCCAATTGACAGAGCAAAGGTACCGATGGATACTGCGACAGGACAATGACGCCAGGAGGGAGGAGCGACCCGCGATGCTGAGCAAGTGAGCTGTATGGGCTGTGAAGCGAAGGAGAGGTTGGCCGTGGGAGAGGAGCGGATGGCGGAGCAGGTGCTGCGAGAGTGGAGGCAAGGAAGTGGGGGGAGACCGACCCTTGTGGTGATTCATAAATACATCGTGCTGTGCGCTGGAGATGTGGCACCTAGGTCATGGCTGTTAGCTTCTTCCGCGTGTGTCCGTAAAGCATGAGCGATGCACACGCGTAACCATGCACAACAGTAGTTACAAGGCCACACGCGTTCGTACACCTACGCTGCTTGAAAGGTTAGAAAGTGTTGTTCAAGCTGACTATCTACAACCTCGTCATGTCAACATCAGCCTGAGCCTGTCGAGGCTTTCCCTTCTTCCCTGTAGTCCCCCACAGAACGTCGTCACCTTTCGGAGAGGACCAGACGATTGCCGAGATTGTCAGTCTGCACAACGCTTCCTAAGCCAGGCCAGTCAGAACCACTAGTCCCCCTTGCAGTGCGAGAGCTATAATAGCGCACAATCACGTCTCGATATGTCTACACACGTACAACTCTAGAGTCTACAACAGGGCAATACCGGGCTGGGCCTCCTCGTCGGGAATGCCCATTGCGCGCTGCGCCTCGCGCTCCTCGTCCCAGTCGATGCCCTCGGGCCGCTCCGCCACACGGGCGTAGTACTGGCGCGCAGCACGCGATATGCCGTCGGGCAGCATAAGGGGGCGGGGGCTGTCGGTGCCCTCCTGGGGCGGGTTCATGTCCGCGACGACGGCGCGCATCGTGCGCTCGCGGGCGCGGATCTCGCGAGCACGCCGCGCCTCAAACGCCGGCACGAGGGTGAGGAACCACAGGTACACGGGGAGGAGGACGTGCGTGACGAGGAAGGAGGGGTGTGCGTCCGGCGTACGGCGAAGGGCGCCTCGCTCGTTCTCGGGGAGGCGAAGCTGGGCCGCGTCCACGTCCAGGTGGAGGAGGGGGAGAGCCGCGTTGAGCTGCTGCACGGTTGTACCGGCGATGGGGCTGTCCTCGGGCTCGGTGGTGGCCATGAGCGCCGGGTCCAGGGGGTTCTCCTCGCGCTCGCCGCGCGCCACTGCTTCCAGGCGCGCGCGGTTCGCGTCGGGGTCGGCGAGGCGAGCCTGCGCCTCCGCGCGGCGCTGGGCGCGGCGCGCACGCACACGCTCCTCCCGCGTCTCGGCGAACCACTGGTTGTACCCGTCGACGCACCACCAGCCGAACGCGGCGCCGGCGAGCAGCCACAGCCGCTGGTCCCACCACTCCATGCTTCTGGTGAGCATCCAGACGATGGTGGCGAGACGTGCAGCCGACCAGAACTGGTGCTGGATGACTGTGAACGGGATGCGGGGTACACGCACCGCCACGGTTGCGCGAACGCGACGGACGGCGATTCCGCGTGGTGCGGGCGCGATCGGCACCGGCGCGGGCGCGGAGGCAGGCTCGGGGGCCTGCGCGTTGGAAAGAGCGGCGGTGAGGTGGGGAAGGAGCGTGGTGACCCGGAGGTACTGCAGGAGCTGGATGAGCTGGGAGGGCGCCATGTCGGCCAGCGCCGGGAGGTGAAGGCTGTAGGTCGTGTGGTCGAGCTCGACGTCGGCGGTCTCGCCGGCGGCAGCGAACTCGCGTCGCGTGCCAGTCTTCCACAGGGTGCGGATTTCGGCCGTGACGGTATCCCGGCCGAGCGCCTTCCACGTCTTCTGGAGGGCGTCCCAGTCACCTGCGTCGGCGGCAAACGCGGCCTCCCACTCCACCCAGCTGCCCGACTCAGCGTAAGGGCGGATGACGGAGATGACCGCTGCCTTGGCGGTCTCGCGCGACACCGTGGGTGCGGGGTACGTCTTGTCCCAGGCGATGGTAGGCGCGCCGATCAGGGTGCACAGGTGCTCCCGCGCCGCGAATAGGAGATAGTGCACGCTGTCGGCGAGCGCTGCCGTGCCAGGCGATGACGAGGGCGTCGACGCCACTGCCGGGGTTGATGTTGCCGGCACCTGGGGCGCGGGCGTTGGCAGCGAGATGCGGGTAGATGGCATGGGACGGGGCGCAATGGGGCGTGCGACGAGGTGGAGCGTCGGCACCGCATCAGTGAGCACGGCGCCGAGCGTGTCGTCGTCGCGCAGGATGCGCCCGCGCCACACGAGACGCAGGCCCTCACGCTCCCACCGGCCGTACCCCGCCAGGCCCGAGGCGATGGCGTCCTTGGCCTCGGCCACGGACATGCCGCGGGGCGCGTCCCACGCGTGCGAGTGCTGCCCCAGATCGGCGAATGGGGTCTGGATGTGAACGCGGAGGGTGTCGGCGCGGGTCGGGTGGAGCGAGTGGCGCTGCCTCAGCCCGTCGGTGGGGGCTGCTGGCCTCGGGGAAGGAAGAGGCGGGGATGCTGGCCGGACGCCGTGTTCTCGTGGGTCTGGGTTCATGGTGGTGAAGAAGATGGACAAGAAGAGATTGAAAGAAGTGCGCCATCACATTGATCGGATGTGGTGTCCACGTATCGTGGAACCTTACGTAAGCCCCTTCAAGCGTGTCGGCTGACATCGTCACTGCCGCCTGTGATTCTATGCATTCACGTGTCCATCTCCATTCTAGCTCGCTCCCTTTCGCATTCTGAGCGCCCCCATCGAGTCGGACGCGATCGGACGGAAAGGTGTGCATGGGCATGTCTTGGATAAGAGGAACCAGTGTGAGTTGTGGGTGGCGACTCGGTCAAAGGCGGTGACGACTTCGCCACCCAATCTCCATTCCTTGCCACGTGCACCAGGACCCCAGTTCTCCCTTCGAGAACAAACTCGTTCTAGAGTTGAATCTGACTTTTCAGCCTGGGCGTGGAGTCTTCATATCGCCGGCTAGCAGAAGGGCCACGTCGGCGCGGTGAACAGCCCGAAAGCTGGAAGTTGGTAACATCGAGGTAGAGAGGTGACAGCAAGTTGCACAGGATGGGGAGGCTGAATGCCGCTGGTGATAAGAACAAAAAGCTGGACCTTCACAGCGTTGTCCAAAAGTAGCCATGACGTATGCTGTCACGCTGACTTTTAAAAGTGCCGGCTGTATCGTTGTTTATAGGGAACAATCTCACGTGACAACTGGTTCCGTTGTGAACCACACAAACAAGCTCGACGATGCGAGACTGACTTCTTTCACAGCACAATGACAGACGACACCGAAACCAAGAGTCGCCACGTCTCCTCGCTCAGCGAAAAGCTCCAGGCGCACGGCTACGCCAAGCGGCCGCTCAAGCTCGACCGCCTCTCCGACTCGGAGCAGGTCCACGTCGCGAATGTGATCACCGAGCTGCTCGGGTCGTCGGTTGTGCGTACCTCCTCTCACCTCGGCCCTCCTGACGCCAGACGAGCCTCTCTCAAATCGAGGAGCTCAACGGTCGCCTGAGGAGCACAGAGTATGAACGCGACCGCCTCTACAAGGCCTCGGAGCGCTTCGAGCACCGCTGCACGCGCCTCGAATCCGAGGTGTCGGCGGCCAAGGCGCGCGAGGCGTCCACGTCCCGCGCCCTCGCCACCGAGCAAGAGACGACCAAGGGCCTGCGCGCCGAAGTCGAGCGGGGGCGCAAAGCCATCGAGTCCCTCCGCGTCGCGGCGGGCCAAGAAGCCAAGCGCGCGCAGCTCAAGGCCGACAAACTGCGCGACCAGCTCGCGCGGCACGCCGTCCCGCCAACCTTCGAGCTCCTGAACCCCGTCGCGCGCGGCGCGCCCGCCCCCGCCCCCGGAGGGCTGCCGTTGCTGGAGGCCGGGCTGCGGGACCTCTCGGACCTCCGCGCGAGCCTGCAGGAGGAGGCCGAGGCGTTTAGGCACGTCGTCGTCTCGACCGCCAACGGGCTGAACGAGGCCCTCGCCGCCGCGGACGGGCGCGAGTCGCGCGTGCTCCTCCCCACCCAGTTCTTCGACGGGGGATGGACCGCGCACCCTGCCATTGCGGACGCCAAGCTCCGTGCGCTTGTTGGCGATGTGCGGTCGCGCCTTACTGCCGACATTGTCCGGGAGCTGGGCGAGGATGACGAGGAAGAGGCCGAGGAGCGCGCGAGGGCGGAGCGCGAGCGGGCCAAGGCCGAGGCGGACCTGCGGGATCGCGTCAAGGACCTCGAGGTGGAGATTGCGATCGTGCGCGGGCGGGAGGAGGAGGCACGCCGTGTCGCTGACGAGGTCGCCAAGCTGAACGTTCATGCGAGGTGAGCCCCCTGATAGCCGTTCTGACTCCAGCGTCCCATCAACCACCGACTTTGAGGACGCGCGACTGCGCGAGGAGCTCGTCCGCCAGAAGCGCGTGCTGGACGCCGAGCGCCAGCAGCTCCGTGACGAGGCGGTCCGGCTGCGGGAGGAGCGGCTGGCGTTCGAGTCAGACCGCCAGGCTGCGGAGGAGCGTGCTGCAGAGCTGCGCGCAGCAGCACAGCGGGCGGCCGAGGAACGCGCGTCAGAGGCGGCGGCGGCCGAGGCAGCGGCGCAACTGGCCGCTCTCGAGATCACCACGACGTCCACCAACCCACACTCTGGGACCATATCCGCATCCTCGTCCTCCTCATCCTTATCCACCACCGCCGCCCCAGCCCGACCAGCGCCCACCCGCCCAGCAGGACACCCGGCCGCACCCACGACACCACGGAAACACGCCCCCGCCCGCCCCTCCCCCCTCTCTCCCCACTCTGCGGGCGCATTAAAGAAGCAAGTGTCCCCCAAGAAGCCCAAGCTGCACACCAAGAAGCGGCCGAGCCTGGCGCGCGCCGTCATGGACCGGCAGCACCGGCGGAGCATGGAGACCGCCAGTCCGCGTATGGCGAGCACCAGCTCAGCGGGGAAGAGAAGCGTGAGCCTCGGCTCGACGTCGGGCGCCAGCTCCAGTGGCGGGCCAAGCCGAGTGTTAGGAGAGGGCGGGAAGCACGGAAACGCTGCTACTGCCGAGGCGCCGAAGCGCAAGTCGTCGTCCCTCACAGCTGGGACCGCCGCGTCGCTCGCCCGGAGCGCCAAGAAGCCTGAGGGGACGCTGAGGAGCCAGCCGAAGAAGGCGGCCGCGTGGCGATGAGTGTAGTTTCTTATGATGTGTGCTGCAGATGTACGGATTAATAGTGGTCTATCAGACGACGAAATGGTAACGAAAGCGGGTGATCATATCCACAGGGTGATCCGGGATTCTGTTCGTTCGAAGTTCGACGCGTTGACTCGAGGCTCCCGATCTAGAAGTGCGCTCCTGAACGTCTACTCGGACTTCGGCCTGTCCAGCGGCGCAAGCTCCGCCAGGTCTGGGGTGTTTGTGGAGGGGAGGATGAGGGGAGAGTTCGCAAGCGCGTCGAGGCGGTCCTCGACGGGGATGTTCGCGTCGACTGCTGGCGTAGAAGGGTTGCTGGGCGTGCGGCCAGAGGAGTTGGACGCGGTGGCACTCATCGCGTCCATCTCCTTCCGGAGCTTCTCAAGCTCGCGCGCAAACTTGCGCCCAAACACTTCGACGTAGAACGACGCGCCGTTCCATGTGCTCACGACGAAGAGCACGATGAGGCAGATGTAGGTGGCCGTCTCGTTGTGCAGGAAGAGCGTGGAGGCGGGGATCATGAAGATAATCGAGTAGACTGGTGTCAGTTGAGCTTGTCGGAAGAACTCACTCAGTTGCCCAAACATGAACCACGTCTCGCGGTGCGTCTCCCTGATGCCGCGCAGTGCACGGCCGATCGGGTTGTGCTTGTCGTGTAGCAGGCTGTGTGAGCTGATTGTAGTGCAGTGGAAAGCTCACTAGTGGAACGAGTTCTCGCGCTGCCCACTTGCGATCTTCTCGTGGCGGTCGACTGAGATAAACTGAGGTCAGCGGCACCGAAACCCAAGCTAGCTCACCTTCCAGTACGTGAGCTGCCACAGACAGTACGGGACAGCCGACAGCGCGATGCGCTGAATCCAGCCGTAGTCGTTCACATCAACGATACCGGGATACCGCTCGCCGGCGTTGGGGTAGCGGAAACTGTGGTGAGCTGTCAGTCCCACTTCGGCCGCTCACAGGATGATACCGAATACCAAGGGAGGGTAGCTGCCGTCAGCTCCATTCAAGGCATCGATCGCAGCTCACATGTGGATGAACAAACTGGTGACCTTGTCGATGGAGTGGAAAACGAGCGAGTTGCGCCATGTGATGATGGCGCTGGCGAGCGGGCCTGCTGTGAGTTTGGCATCCTCTACACAGCTCACCCATGGTAAGGCAGTAGCTGCAAATGAACAGGACAGTGGAAGACGGGAAGAACCAGAGCCAGATCATGTCCAGGACATTGACAAAGTAGCACAGGCTGGGGTGAGCTGACGCATACCGCCTGCAGCTCACTCGAAGAGGAAGTAGTGGAAGTGCTTCTTCTTGTAGCTGTACACGCGCCAGGTGAGGTAAATGAGGGCCTGAACGGTGTAGACGACGGGGAACCACGTTGGTGCCAGGCCCCAGAGGAGGCAAGTGCCGGCAAGCGTGCACACGCCGAGGACGAAGGCTGGTGTCAGTGGGGGGAGGTAGGGAGGTGGGCGCGATGTGGGGAGAACGAGGGTAGATTGGGGAGGGGGTCAATATGGGAGAAGGTGGTGGCTCACAGAACTTCTCGCGCGTGCGCACGACAGAGTCGCTCGCCCAGCTCGCGGAGAGCCGGTTGACGCGGTCGGCAATGTTGACCTTGAGGCGGGAGAGCTCGCGGTCGACGTCTTGCTTGGTCCGCACAGCGCGCTTGGTGAGTATGTTCGGCCCAGAGCCCGAGCCGGCCGTCTCGTCTCCACTGTCGTCGAGTACGACCATGCTCCCCTTGGGCGTACGGAGGCCCTTGGGCACGAGCTCAGCCGCGCGCCGCTTAATCTTGCGGCTCGACTCCTTGAGGCGGCGTTCCCAGAGGTCGAGGCGCGAGTCTGGGTCAGCTATCATGACGCCCAGGAGCGCGACGCGTCCTCCGTCCGAGGCACGGGGACGCGCAATGCTTACCAAAGAAGGTCTCGATCACGTCTACTGTCAGCGTGGTCATGAAGGAGCCGTGTGCGTACCGAGGAGAACGAGGCCCTCGGACCAGTTTTCGCCGACGCGTTCGACGCCGCGCGACGCGATGCCGCTGAGGGAGGAAGTAGAGCGGGTGAGTGGGGGGCGGTTTGTGGGGGTCCCCGAACGGGGCGGGGTGCCGAGGTCCGCGTCTGTCGGCATGGTGAATGCAAGGAGGGTGTGGACGAGAGAGCAGAGAGAGTTGGATGTGGATGAGGATGTAGAAGTGGATGAGATGAGATGGTTGATGCGATGCGATGCGGAAGAGATGAATAGGTGGGTGACCGGCTCCCCGCCCAGCGTACCCAGCGTCATGTCATGGCGTCACCGACGATCCATTTTCAGGAATGGGTGGCGGCTGCCCCACACACCACTTTACTCTACAGTTCCACAACCAACAAGTCGAGCAGTATAGCAGTATGCATAGAGTAGTAGTCGTAGTGTACATGTACAGACACGCCTATATTAGTTGTTGTTCCCGGTGAGATTCTAGTTCGTCGACTTGGCCGCGATGAAGCTATCACCCGGCCCAGCGTCATTCGCTCTGTCACGAGGTGGAGAGCTGGGGGTGGCCACCATCGTGCTCGCGTGGATATAACTGCCCACAGTGGTCGGGTGGTGGGTGGGATCGCTGGGTTTGCTGCGGTCAGCCGATCCACCACTTCTTGCCAAAGTACCCTGCCTCGGTCATGTAGCGCCAGTGGTCGGCACTTGAGAACTGTATGGGAACCTTGGAAAGGCTCTCAGCGCGTGGGCCGAGGTTGATGCGTCCTGGCACCATCGTGGGCAGCCCGGGTAGGGGTAGCATGTAGTGATCCGGCCCGATGGGATCGCTCTCCCCCCAGCCGGGCCGGAAGGCCTGGAAGCTGTCCGGCAGACGCGGTGTCGTGACCCTCTTCTTCCCCGCCTCGTCCTCCTTGGGTGGGGGCACGAAGCCATTATCCATCACGACATCCTCGTTCTGGCGGTTCCGCTCCGCGTTCTCGGCCTCGATGAACGCCTTCGCTGCGCTCCCCGCTTTCGACGTCGCCATGAGGAGCGACATCGGATCGCGGATCGGCATCGGGCGAACCTTTTCGCGCATGTACGTGGGCTGGTACCCCGACACCGCCGGGCCCGAGGATGGATCGCCGCTGCGCTCAGCGGCGGCCTGCGCCTGCCGCATCTGGTGCAGTGCCGCCATGTCCTGTATCGCGTTCACGATGTCGCGCCAGTCCGTCATCTCGCCCGGCCGCTCGCCACTCTTGCTGACGGAGGAGACGGGCCCCAGGACGATGAACCCGGACGCACGTGCGGAGATCGTATGCTTCTGCGTGTACGCGTTCACGTGCATCTCCGGCGTCATGGCGGGGCAGAGGAGGGTAGGGGTGGAGGGCGAGAGGGAGCGCAGGAGTGAGAGCTGCTGTCAGCTATGCTTGGTACGGGCGAGCTCACTGCGAGATTGTCCGCGAACCCAGCGACGATCTTGGCAAGCATATCGGCGCTGCAGGGCGCAACGACGACTAGGTCAGCCCACTGCGCCAGCTCCGACGGCAGGATAGGATCGCCAGGCTTGCTCCACCCCTCGGCCTCGTCCGTGTCCGTCCACCTCCGCACGCCCCAGTCGAGCGTCCCATCATCGTGGAGATTCCACGCAGCCTTGACCGCGTCGTCGAGCGCCTGCTGGTCATAGTATCGCAGAGAGGGCAGGGTGGCGACGACCTGGANATCGATGCGCTCGCCGGGCTGTCGGAGGACACGAGGATGACGCGGAACTTGCCGTCATATTCCTCTGGCCGGTGGTGCGATGCCACAAAGGGCGCACGCGCCTTGATCGGCGGTCGGACTTGCACTTGTGGTGGGTGGTAGGTGTACGGCGCCGCCATCGAGAGGCTGGAGAAGGCGCCTACGGGTGGGGCTGTGGTGTTCATCGCATCTGTGTGAGTGAGGTCGATGGTGAGAATGATAGAATGAGACAGGATGAGCCAAATAATGGAGGGAGGTGCATACGCGGTGTGTCGGCTCCGCTCGGCTCGTGCCGCGTGAAATCACAACACGGCACCCGACCACTTGTCCGTCGTCTCGCTCATCTCTGCTCACTCCAGATCTCACTCAACTCGCGCCATTCCGCAACAGCGGCGACACCACCAGGCGGCCTGCCCCGCGGCAAGGTATGCTGCTGATAGAGATCGCATAATTTCTCGCTTCCGGCCTCACACGACATACGACGGCTTCCGCATCTCAGCTCCGCTTCCTGAAAATGCCCTCACCTCAGCTCCACTTGGCCAGAATGATCAGTGCCATGCAATGCTATGTGTCCTACAACTCCTATGGCCGCCTGTCCTGCGTGCGCTGGGGGTTCATGAGACGCGCGCGACGCTTGGGCTTCATGCGGGGGGCGACCTGCTGGAACCACTCCCACGAGAGCGACTGGAGCGGCCCGTCGGCGTCGTACGGCGTCGGGATCTCAGAGTAGCCTGGCCGCGCGGTCGGGTGGCGCACGTACACGGCCGAGCACGTGAGGAACGAGGGGAGGATGTACGCGGGCACAAAGATGTGCGGGGACGCGTACTCGGGCAGGTAGAAGTACGTGCCCTTGTCCTCCTCGGCGGCGCGGGCGGCGCGCTTCTCGGCCTTGACCTCCTTGAACGACTTCTTCTCGGCGACCTCCTCGCCCTCGGCGGCCTCACCCTCAGCGGCGGCCTCCGCACCCTCGGCGGCCTCCGCTCCCTCCTCAGCGGCCTCAGCCGCAGCCTCGACCTCGGCGGCGACGGCAGCGCCCGCGGCCTTCACGGACAGCGCCTGCGCCTTGGCGTCGGCCTCGGAGACGAATTTCCTCCACCGCGGCTTCTGCTCGTGCTGGATCTTCTTCAGCATCGGGATCGCGGAGGGGTTGACCGAGAAGATGTCTCCAGGCTTCAGCTGGACGTTGGCGTTGTTGACCTGCTGTTAACCCTGTTGCACTGGCTTAAACGTGCGCGCGCGCGCGACTCACAACATAGCCGTTGACCTTGACGTGCCCCTGGGTAATGTACGAGCGCGCCTGCCACACAGACGTCGCAAAGCACGCGCGGAAGATGAGGACGTCCAGTCGCCGCTCAACCTCGGACCACATGAGCGAACCGACGGGCGAACGCGCCTCCTCAGCCGTCTCAGCCATGAGCTTCTCGGCGATCGTGCGCCCTCCCGCCTTCTCCTTGCCCTCGACCCACTTGGCCAGGTCGTTTGTCCGCTTGACCTCGTCGCCGTGCCGCACCGTCGGCAGAATCTCGGGCAGGAACCAGCGCTGGAACTTCTTCGTGCCCATGTGCTCGGCGTGGTAGCCCTGGGTGAGGCGCTTGGCCGTCCAACGCTGCTGGAAGATGGTCTTGGTCGAGCGGTTGAACTGGGTCTCGCGGTAGAGCGGCGACTCGGCATTGGTGCGCAGCCAGATGTTGAAGAGGTTCTCGCGGTCCCACGACTGTGGTTAGCTGGGGGCGGTTTGGGGCGCGCACCAGACGGGGGATGTTGCGGGCCAGGCTCGTCGGCCCGCGCTTGTGAATCGGGCGGACGGGCATGGTTGTTGACGACTGTGGTAGAGGGTAGAGGGTGTGAGGTCGCTGTAACCGGTGGTAGATTGCAGGTGGTCGCAAAAGTCGGAGGTGGGTGGACAATCCAGGTCCCGATCTCAGCCACGTGGATGGAATTTCGAATGTGGCACCTTGAACTCTCCATTGTGCCTGGCCTCCACTCTCGGCTTCTTGCAAGCTTGCAACCTCACCTCAGCAAGTGCGTGTTGATGAAGCGGTCGCATTCGTCGTATCTTGTCAATTGTCAACACGCCTGTCACAGAGCCGACCATGGCGGGAGGTTGGGTGGACATCTGTCTACTCGCAAGTTCTGGAGGAGGACGAGTTCCGCGCCTTCACCGCCTGGAAGTGGGGAGCGGAACAGTCCCGTACCTGATGGATACCCGGCCGTTTGCCACCAAGTGAGGGCCAGATTCCATCCTCAAAGCATAAAGAAACATCAGAATGCATGGACAGTTGCAGCGGTCGGGCTTACATAGAGTCTATGCTGAATCTTGGCTTCTTAGAGGAACATTTTGGGATGCAACAGCGTAGCGGAAGCTGACCATGTCGGTGCGGAGCAAGTTCGGGCGATAGGCGGGGGACCTGACATCCGATCCGGGATCCAGCTCCCACCACACGGTGCCCAACATGTCTTGTCTCCCATTTCCCCTCACATCCTCTCTCGCAGCGACCGTCACTACGCCGACGCGCCTGATCTCCCGCCCGCCCGATCTCCGGGTCCTCACCACCCCCTCCGACCCACCTCCACCTCGGCGCTCGGACCCCGGCTATTCACCGGTACTCACCCGCGATGGCAGACCAGCAGGCCGAGTCTTCGCGCGGCGCGAAGCGAAAGGACTCGCCGCCCGCCAAGAAGCAGAAGTTCTCGCGCTCGCGCACGGCGTGCTTCCAGGTACGCCCTTGCTCTCGCTCTCACCGGCTCAAGCCACTGACGGCAGTGTCGGCAACGCAAGTCGAAATGCGGCGCCCAACCTCCAGATCCGTGCCCGAACTGCGTCGAGGCCGACCTCCCCTGCACCTGGCCGACGGAGGACGGGCGCTCCTCCAAGGCCCGCCTGCAGCGGTACCGCAACCAGCAACTTGGCCTGGACACCAAGCCGCCAGAGCTGGCCGAGGGGTGGCTTGACCGCCTGCTGGCGGGGAGTGCGCTGGGGAACGGCATGGCGCAGGGAGTGATGCCCTTCATGAGCCCCGCGCCCATGTACTCGCCCATGCCCCTCCCGCAGCTGGGGATGGGCGGGCCGGTCGATCCCGCGCAGTTCGTGTGGGCCGTCAGCTCCCGCTTGCCGACGGTGGAGGACGCGTCGCCCGCCGACGGGTCGACGGGCCCATCGCCGCGACGAGAGCCCGAACGGCTGGTCAAGGTGTCGTGGTGGCGCCCACATGGCGTGAGTGATGGCCAGGCAGTGCTGACGGCAGAAAACGGCCATCGCCCCGGGCCTCAAACGGTATACCCTCAAAGTACGGGTGCACACGCCCCAGGAGAGCTGGGAGAAGGGTTCACCCGCCGTCACCGTCGGGACTGGCGAGGTGGCGCAGGAGCTCATCGCGCCGGACGGGGCGCCGAGCACGCCGGTCATGAAGCACCTGCTCGAGGTGTTTGCGACGCACTTTGGGTGCCAGTTTCCATTCGTTGACCGCGCGGACCTCGAGGCCAAGATCGAGAGCCGCACAGCAAGCGTGTTCTTGTTGCTCTCGATTGCGGCAATCGCCGCGCGGTTCTCCTCTCATCCTGCGATCGCCAGACCAGAGCTCCAGCCTTACGAGTATGGCAACGTGTTCTACACCCGCGCCAAGGCGATGCTCGGCAGCATGCTGGGCATCCCCTCGCGCGAAGCCGTTGCGGCCTTTGTGCTGCTCGCGCACATGGGTTTTGCGGCGGACTCGGAGAGCGAGGTGTGGATGATGACTGGCCTAGCGGTGCGCATGGCTATCGATGCCGGGCTGCACGTCAACCCGCCTGACGATTCGGCGATGAGCGCCGAGGACCGGCGGTTGAATCGGCTTGTGTTCACCAGCGTGCTGCTCATGGACTACGCCCTCGCGTTCGGGGTCGGGCGGCAGACGACCTTCCGTCCCGAGGATATCTCCCAGACCCTCCCGACGGCCGAGGACCTCAACCCCACCGGCGAGGCCAAGGACCCGCGCTCGCCCTTCCCCTTCGCGGCGAGGATGATGCTCTCGTACGGGCCACTCATCAACAGCCTGAACCGCGGGCGCGGCGGCGACCGCGACTACTTGACTGCCCGTGCGGCCTGTATCCGCGAGTACTCCGCCCTCCCACCAGATATGCAGTGGAACGTAGCCAAGTGCGTATCCCTGTGATCTGCCGATGTAGCTAACCCCAGTCTCCAGCGCCACGCGCGAGCGTACCAGGGCAGCATCTTCCTCCACCTCCATCTGTGGATGCACACGATTCTGGCCTCCGAGTTCCTCACCGGCGCGAATGTCCCGCGCGAAGGCGGAGGCGCAGGGAGCCTGTGGCGCAACTCCGTGCGCACGATCGGGGACATCCTCGTCCTCTCGGATATTATCGACCCCCACGCGTACTACGCCCTCCCATTCACGAACCAGGCGTGGTTCGTCGCCGGGTGCTGCTACGTCAAGGAGATCGAGATGTCCGCAAGCCGGCCGCCATCGCGCGCCCCCTCGCCCCCGGCAGGCGCCGTGCCTACCCAGACGCAGGAAATGGAGGTGGAGGACGACGGCTCCGAGTCGGAGAGCGACGCCCCACCCCTCGACATGTCGCGTGCGCTCCTCACCTCGGTCGCGACGACCAACATCAACACGCTCAAGGGTGGGCTGGAGAAGCTCGCGCGGTACTGGTACGGCGCCGAGTGGATCGCGGGCACGCTGCAGCAGCGCATCGACGGGATGCACGACGTCGACCTCGGCGCCGTGCGCGAGAACTTTGCGAGCTACGTCTCGATGCCGGACGCGGGCGCCGCGCACGGGAACGGCGAGCAGGCCGAGCTGGGGCTCGACTTCCTCGCCCTGCCATTCGACCTGGCGGAGGGGAGCGCGACGGAGACGGATGTGCCTCTCCCGCTGTTCCCGTATCCGGTGAGCTAGGGGACTGCGGCTTCCTTGGGGCGAGCGAGGGGGAAGGCTGGGTTGAGCGGGGAGTGGGGAGGGTGTGAGAAGAGCCGGTGAGGCTTTGGGGAAGAGTGGTGCAGGTGCGGGTGCGTTTCACCCAGCCGAGCCGGCACAGGGGTGCGAGGACGCACTAACCGAATGCATGGTTGTATTACACTTGTGCGCCTTCGACTAGTGTGCGCTCCAGCGCTCCCCTAACACTTATCACCATGCCTCGTCGTATGGCACTTCTCATGCCGTCCCTCCCAGCCATCCTTTCAGCCGGGTCGAGACAGATCTGGCTAACTAGACTTCTACCTCGGCGATTTCGTTTGGTTCGCACCCTAACCGATCTCACTTTGTCTGCATTGTCAGCGGGCACTCACGCGACGAAGTGCGAAACGGTCACGTCCTTTCAGAACGATAACGCGCTCATGCCATGGCGTCGCGCGGCCCACTGCTGCGGACCACAACCGTGGCTCCGCTGGTCTGGCCTGCTTTGAGCGCTTCGCGCTATATAGAACCCGCCGTACAGACAGCTAGCCCCACCTCTACACCTCTCCACCTCTCCATCTCTTCCGTCCGAGCGTCTCCCCAGCATCCCACCTCAACATGCCGCACCACTCCTACTGCCTCACCTTCCAACTCATGCTTTTCACCTTATCGATCATGGGCGCGATGGCGGAGGCCGGCTTCTGCCTGCACGAGGTGATCGTAACGAAGAACATGAACTTCCTCATCCCCACACTGCACGGGTTCGTCCTGATAATATTCTTGTGCTACCAGTGAGTCCCCTTCCTATCAGCTGCCAGAGCTAATCACAGCATGTCCTTGCATCGGACGCCAGCCCTGTTCATGGCGTCAAAGTCTCTCCTGTTCATCGAAGCGATCTTCTGCGGCTGGGGATTCTACGCCTGCTACTTCGTCACCTTTGTGTACGTCAGTCTCCTGATGCAGCTAACGGCAGGTCCATCCCCGTGACAGCGTTCATCTTTCTCGCTTTCGCGCTTTCCCTCGTCCACTTCTGCCTGTTCGAAGACCAGATGAACGAAGGGGATGTCAGCTTCTGCGTCAAGACTGTTTGAACGCAGGAAGGCGAGCAGGAGCGGGAGGGGAGGTGAGAAGGGGGAGTGCATTGTGATGGGTGAATAGTTGTGGAGGGTTGGGGTGAGGGGTGGCGAATGCGCGCTGGCGTGTCTCCGCGCAGAAGGGCAATGCGAGGGCGCGCTCCACTTAACGAATGCACAGCTGTATTGCAGAGCATGGGAGTTCGTCTATACCTTTGCGCCATCTACTAGTGGACTGACGGTCGCTCCTCGAACCATTCTCACCTTGTCTCAAATGGCGTTTCCCACCATGCTTCTCCTTCATTCAAGCCTTCCGTTTCAGCCTCGGGTAGCCTCTAAGCGCTCCCAAGTGGACCCACCAGTGCGATCGGCAGGAGACCCCGCTGCCTTGTACGGTATCAATGGGCAGCCGCGGCGCGAGGGGTCGAGAGGTGCGAGGTGGTAACTAATCTTGGAATGGCCCATTCAAGAACGCGACACGCGCTCAGCCAGTGCCAACACGGTTCCAGTGCGTATGTCTCTCGCCTCCGGGGCATTTAAGCCCTCGTCAGCGACCATCCCCACGTCCCAGCGCCTTCCCATCCCCAGTTCCAACACCACGTCCTAAGCAATGCCCGACCCCGTTGCCATCCACTCAATTATCCTCATCGTCGCGACAGTGGCCGCGATGGGGGAGGCGGGCTACTCGCTCTACCAGGTCATCGTACTCCGCGAATGGAATCACATGGTCCCGATCGTGTATGACTTCGTCCTGATGCTCTGGGTCAGCTTATAGTGAGTCCGTCGCCCCGGCTGCCTGGCTAACCCAGTCTCGTGCTGCGCCGCAAGTCCAAGGCGTTGGTGCACACTGCGCTCGACATTCCGGCCCACATCTTCTTTGGCACATGGGGCATTTGCGCGTGCCACTTTGTCACTTTCGCGTACGGTGAAGTAAGAACCCACTGACGCTAGGGCTATTCCGTCGACGACGTTCGTGCTCGCTGCATTCGTGTATCAGGTGGGCATGGTGTTTTCCACGGTCAAGAGCGACAAGTGGTTAGCGACCATCTCGGGAGGTAAGGTCGACTCCAAGTGACACCGTGGCTCGCATGGTACTGTAGAATTGAGTTGTGCGTGGTCGACCCTCCAAACGATCCGAATGCATGGCATCTACTTCTCCTCCTTGACCTCCTCCTCGATGGGGGGCGCAAGGCCCTCCTTGATGAGCAGCTCCTCGAGCTCGCCCGACTGGTGCACTGGTGTCAGCTGCTTGGGTGTCAGGATAAGATGGACATACTGGAGATCATGATGTCGCAGCCGCCGACGAACTCGCCCTTGACGTACACCTGGGGGATGGTGGGCCAGTCGCTGATGTCAGCTGCGCTTGGAACCTTTGGAGCTGCACACAATAGCGGCGGAGTGCCGCGCCTTTCCGCCCAGCCCATCGAGGAAGCACTCAGCTCACCGCCGGCCTCGCACTCACCTGTACTCCTTGATGCCCTCACGCAGCTCGGGGTCCTCGAGGCAGTTGAAGGCGAGGACCTTCTCGCGCGGCACACCCTGTACGTCGAGGATCTGGACGACGGCGCGCGAGAAGCCGCACTGCGGCGCGTCGGGCGTGCCCTTCATGAACACGACGAGGGGGTTCTCCTGGACGGCCTGGGGTCAGCTTTGCCTGCGGGCATGCGAGCCGCCGTCGAAGCCGTGGCGCAGCTAGCAGCTCCGGAGAAGTATCTGGGACGGGTGCGGCCTCGGAGCGGCCGCTCTCCATCTCAGCTGCCCATTCGGGCCCGATGTGCGACACCGAAGTCTGGACCTCAGGTGGGCTACACCCTGGTCCAGCTCGCCCCGTCCACCTGGCCGGGCGGCGGAGCAGCCGGGCATCCACACAGGCCATCGTAGGCTCCTCCATCCCCCTCACCCGCAGCTGCACCGCCGCAAGCAAGCCGCTCAGCCAGCACTCACATCGTCAATCAGTCTCCGCGCCTGGTCGGAGAGGAGGCGGCGCTGCGCAATCGCGGCAGTCGCGCGCGCAACGGGGGCGCGGGGGAGGGTGCGCTGTCTGTCAGCTCACCAATATAAACCAGTAAGCGGACGTACGAGGGTGCGGAGACCGGCGCGGGCAAACATGGTGATGTTGATGGTGGAGTGGCAAAGTTCGGGAGATTGATTGCTAAAGAGGGGTTGCAAGGGGTGTAGCCGATGCTGACATTCCAAAGCTCTGTATTGGTTCCGCCTCCGTCGCATCTCCGCTCCGTCCCCTCCAGCCGCCCAGCCTCCGAGGCGAGCCGAATGCATGCATGCATCGCGAAGCATGATCCTGCTTCGGCGCGCAGGCACACGGGTGGGTGGGTGCGTGGGAGGCGTCGGGCGTTTGCGAGCCATGTCTCGCTCGGCGGGGCCTCCACCTTCCTCATCTGCAACATCACCAACTGCCTCGCGAGAAGCGCGCAAAGCACAGCTGCAAGCCAAGCGCGCCATGTCCCTCACCCCCGTGTTCCGGTATATCAACGCCGACGTGGGTCCGCGAGCTGCGGCGCTGATGGCAGGAAATGGCGGCCATTATCAAGGAGAACCCCCAGGGCGCGGGGAAGGAGTGGGCCGTCGTTGACGTGCGCGACGACGACTTTGCCGTGAGTCGGGTGGGGGAGGGGGTAGCGCTGGCTATAAGGGAGGAGTGGCAGAGGCAGGAGCGCGTCGAGGCAGCTACACGGGAGGCGGGAGCCGGTGGTCCCCAGCGACACTGGTCCCAACGCGCGGCGACGAGAGGAACCCCTACCCAGCTGCGAGCTGCGAAGCGCATTTGAGCTGACGCCAGGGCGGCAACATCGTCGGCGCGCTCAACTACCCCAGCGACACGTTCATGGCCAAGATTGACGAGCTCGTAAAGCGCATGGAGGGAGGTGGGTACAGCTTCCTGGCATGGGACCACAGCTGACAGCAGTGCCAAAAGTCGTTTTCCGTGAGTCTGTCATCGCGAGGAGCCCGTCATCGCGAGCCCGTCATCGAGAGCCCGCCATCGCTAGCTAGCTAGCTATGCGATCACGCAGGAGCGGGGGATCCCTTCGCCCGCCCGCGCCGACTCTCTGCAGGGTTGTGATGTTGACACGCAGACTGCGCCCTCTCCCAGGTCCGGTGAGTCACCTCCGCAAGATCATTCACCCGCCCCACCACAAGCCGCTGACGCCAGCGGGCCCAAGGCTGCGCGGCGGTACGCCGAGGCGCGCCAGCTGATCCTCAAGGACGCGGCACCGGCGCAGGACGTGCTGGTGCTGCGCGAGGGCTTCTCGGGCTTCCAGTCGCGCTACCGCGTAAGTGCAGGGCCGGCGCCGCTGACGGCAGAACGACAAGGAGCTGGTGGAGAAGTTCAACAAGTTCTACCACGACTAGACTGGAGCTCGCGGTGTCCCTCGGAACCGCGTAGAAGGTTGTATGCATCATGTTCCGGTGAATCAGCCGCGCGAGTGCTGGTGGGGTTTGGATTGCCGGGCCAACTGCCTGTCTTGCCTGACCCAGGGCCCTCGAGGACTTTGGGGTGCTGAGAGTGCGGATTGGGCGGTGGAAGAGCCCGTGGATATCCGACGCGCAGCGCCGAAGGGAGACCAACACGCCACCTGCGCGCACGAACGGCTGGCGTCATGCCGGCGTCATTCCCCAGCAGGCCAGCATCACTTCACGACCACTTCGCCCCGTGTCACGTCATGTCCTCCAAAGTCCGCAACGGCTGTCTGACTGTTAAAAGACGGGGTGGTCACACTCATTCTTGACTCTTCCTCACCCTCAACTGCATACACAACACACAGCACACAATGTCCAGCGGAAAGACTATCGAGCTGTGAGTGCGACGCCATGCTCTCGTGGGTGCTCGCCCACCTCCATTTGGAGGCGGTCGACATGCCAGGCCCTCACCCACCCACGTCATAGGCTAACGTGCAGCAAGAACACGGCGCAGCCCGGCGTCAAGATCCCCCAGATCGGCTTTGGCACCTGGCAGGCGGCGCCCGGCGAGGTCGAGAAGGCGTGAGTACAACCACGCGAGTGGAATGAACGCCGCTCACACCAGCGTCACCGAGGCCCTCAAGGCCGGCTACAGGCACATCGACGCGGCCCTCATCTACCAGAACCAGCCCGAGGTCGGCGCCGGCATCAAGAACGCCGGCGTGCCGCGCGACCAGATCTTCATCACCTCCAAGCTCTGGAACAACTCGCACCGCCCGGAGCTCGTTGAGGCCGACCTCGACCGCACGCTCAAGGAGCTCGGCACCGACTACCTCGACCTGTACCTGATCCACTGGCCCGTTCCCTTCAAGCCGGGCAAGGAGCTCCTCCCCAAGGAGGACGGCAAGCTCGCGGTGGACTGGGACGCCCCCTCCATCTCCGAGACGTGGAAGGAGGTCGTGCGCATCTTCAAGGAGACCAAGAAGGTCCGCGCCGTCGGCGTGTCCAACTTCACCGTTGCCCAGCTCGAGCAGATCATCAAGGACAGCGGCGAGGTGCCCGCCGTCAACCAGGTCGAGGTCAACCCCAACATCATCCAGGACGACCTGTACAAGTACTCGAAGGACAAGGGCATTGTGATCACGGCGTACTCGCCGCTCGGGAACAATGTGACGGGCAAGCCGCGCGCGCTCGACGCCGACGTCGTCAAGGACGTGTCCAAGCGTGTCGGCCGGGACGTCGGCCAGGTTCTCATCGCGTGGGCCGCCAAGCAGGGCTTTGTCGTCATCCCCAAGTCGGTTACGCCGTCGCGCATCGCGTCCAACTTCCAGACGTTTGAGCTCGGAGACAAGGAGTTTGAGGAGATCAGCGAGTGGGGCCGCAAGAACCGCGTGCGCTCGAACACGCCCGCCGAGTACGACCCTCCGTGAGTGCGCTTTGTGAGGCGTGGCTGACGTGCAGTTGGCCGATCAACGTGTTTGGCGAGAAGTCTGAGGAGCAGCTCAAGAAGGTGTGGTAGGTGGATATAGGCGTATAGAGATATGGAATGCAGCGGTCATTGATAGAGAGTATGGTGCGGCATTGATGCGGAGGCGGGTGCGGAGGAGGCTGAGGCTGAGGCTGAGGCTGAGGCTGATGGCATGCAAAGGTGGACGGCATGTGATTGTTGTGGGGTGGCTGATGGCACATCCGGCGGTCAATGACGGGTTGGGCGGCATAAGCGGGCGCGGCAAGTTGGGGCTAATGGTTTCTTGGGTGGCTGGGCTTGGCGGGAAGTGGGACTTTTCTATTTCCCATTAGCCCCAGGGATTGATCGGCATGTTCCACCACCACAACTTGTAATTAAAACCACGCACCATCTCCTAATCCACCACGTTCCCCCCAACTACGCAACTACACCTCCTCTCTCATCTCCATCCTCTCCAGTTGCCTACACATCCCATCACCTACTCGCATCCCATCTCCACATTGCCCACTCTTCTCACCATGGCAGCAGCACCCCCCGCCACCTTTCGCCGGAGAAAGAGCTCCTCCTCCCAGACCCTCGCGCAGATGGACCACACTCCCGCCCTCTCTCCGGCCGTCATCATCCGCCGGCTAGTCAAGCACGGCAAGTATGTCGCCGCGGGCGCAGCGGGCATCTGGTGGCTCGACCTCGTGACGGCCGTCGAGAACCTCCTCGAGAGCCCCGACTCGTGGGCAAGGTGAGTCCGAGCGGGCGGCCTCGGCAGCCCGCGCCGACGGCAGAGACGTACCTCCGAAGTGGGGGCGGCTGCACCGCTGGCGTAAATAGCTCATCTCCGCCTACAGAGCTAATCCCAGACGCATGCTCGTCGCCGCGGGCGGCCTCCACGCCCTCACCCTCACCATCTTCCTGTACCTCGTCGTCTTCCTCCCCTGGCTGAGGGGGTACATGCCCAACGTGAGCTACCATGACCTCGGCCAGCTGACAACAGTACCCCAAGTGGCAGCAGTCGCGGCGGCTGCGCGTCATCTTCCCGGTGAGTAGATCCGATCGCCGCCCATGATGCGCCCACGCCGCATGACGCCGCCGCGATCTCCGTGCCGGGGCTGACGCCAGGTGCTCACAACCTCCATCCTCCTCGGGTGGTCGTTCCTCGTGTTCGCGCTGAACAAGACGACGTACCCAGCCCCGCGCAGCTCGATCCACGAGCGCATCCGCGGCGTGCTGGATGTCAAGCACAGAGACGGGCTGGGCCTCTTCTCGTCCATGGCCGGAGGTGAGTACCCGACGCCCGAAAGCCCTATCACATCGCGCACGAGTGCCTTGAGCGTGCTAACGCCAGCCACGGCCATCTTCTCGCTGACATTTGGCCTGCTGGGGTTCATCCCCTCGCCGCGCGTGCCGGTCCGCATCCGCAAGCAGAAGTAGACTGCGGCGCTGAGCGTGGACGAGCGAGGAGACCTTAATAGACCGCCGGCCACACGGCCAGATTAATAGCTTAACCATAGTGCCCAGTATGATGTATCCATGCTACCCTCTAGTCGTCCGAGATGAGTGAGATGGTAAGAGGTGGATGGCAGTGTGGGCAGTGTAAAGTGGATGGATGAAACGGGCTGTGCAAGATGAGACGCGTCTCACCTCGCTCCGTCACGAACACAGCCACCGAGGATCACGGGCAATGACAGGGATTTTGGGCGGCAACGTCGACCCATCATACCTCGAGACGTGTCCACTCCACTCCTCTTCTTGACGTTACTCTATCCACCATTCCGCCATGGCCATCAACTGGAGATGGGCCTGGGTGGTAGCCACCTCCACCCTCATCGGCTTCATCTCGTACACATCCCAGATCTGGGTCTTCTGGCCATGGTACGGCCGCGAGTGGACCTGGGAGTTCCTCAAGGTCACGATCCCGTTCAAGTGAGCTCCTCCTGCACCCAGCCCTCGCCTGCTTGTGCTGCCAGGCCACGCCGCTGACACCAGCCTCTGTGTCGCCATGGTGTGGTGGAACTACCGCCTCTGCGTCGTGACCGAGCCCGGGCACGTCCCCTCCGGCTGGCGGCCAGACGCGAACGGCGAGGGCATCGAGGTCAAGAGAGGCAACTATGCGCCGCGGTACTGCAAGATGTGCGACCACTTTAAGCCGCCCCGCGCGCACCACTGCCGCCAGTGCAAGACGTGTGTGCCCAAGGTACGCCGGGGGAGGGACACGCTGACGCCAGCTCGACCACCACTGCCCGTGGATCGCCAACTGTACACCGCGCACATGGCACCGCTGACCCCAGGTGTCGGCTTCTTCAACCACGGCCACTTTATCCGCTTCCTCCTCTGGGTGGACATTGCGACGTCGTTCCACCTCATCCTCATGGCCGGCAAGGTGTACGAGTTCATGAAGGAGCCATGGGTGCGTCACTTTCCACTCTACCCCGCCCGCTACTTTCTTCCCGAACGAGCTGACGACAGAAAGAGCCTACCCTCGCCGAGCTGCTCATGATGGTGTTCAACTTTGCCGCGTGCGTGCCCGTGTGGCTCTGCGTCGGCATGTTCTCAATCTACCACCTCTGGCTGGTCGCGAGCAACACGACCACCATCGAGCGCTGGGAGAAGGACAAGGTGTCGACCCTCGTCCGCCGGGGCAAGATCACCGCCATCCGCTTCCCGTACAACGTCGGCTTCATGGGCAACATGCGCTCGGTCCTCGGGCCGCGCTGGTACCTGTGGCTGTGGCCGCAGCCGATGCAGGGCACGGGCCTGAGCTATGCGGTCAACCCCGAGGCGGGCGGTGAGTCAATCGCAGAGTGGGCCGGGGTGGTGGCGCAGGACCGCGCCTACGAGCGCGGCTACCCGCTCTCGGGTGGCCCAAGTGGCCCAAGTGGTCCGGGTGGCCCCTCGGGCCCGCCCGAGGCCAGCTCGGTGCAGGCGCTGCAGGCGCGCCTGCGTGGCCACCTCGTCGGCGGCGACGCGCGCGACATGGTATAGGTGAGTTCTACCGACCGCGCGCTCTGACGCCAGGCTAACTCCAGAATCGAGCGTGCAGTACATGTGGCCGCCGCGCGAGCAGCACTCCGAGCCCGTCCCGCTGCCCGTCGGCTCGCCGTTCGTGTACGGCGACGGCTTCAACCCCGCGCTGCGGGCGAGCAACGCCTCCCGACGCGCGCGCGAGGGGTGTAACCCCTACACGGCGCCGTGGGAGACGGCGGTAGACGAGGACGGGAATGCGCTCGAGGACGGGAGCGACGACACGTCCTCGTCGCCCGAGTACTACTTGAGCGACTATGATGACGAGGACGAGCCGCTCGCGTACACCTCCGCGCGGGTGCGGCGGGGCAGCGAGGGGTGGGAGGTGCGGCCGGCGGGCGTTGGCGGTGCGAGCGGGGGCTGGAACGCGGGCGTGTCCCAGCTCGACGCGTTCGCACAGGCCCACGCCGAGGCACAGCAGCCCTGGCAGCGGCCGGGGCGGTACAACGTGTACTCTGAGAGCGAGGTATAGAGTCTAGATCTGCATGTACACTACGATCACTGTCTGGTTCAACTCTTTTGAACTACTGCTCGCCATCGTACGCGTCTGCGTTCTGGATGAGCGCGTGCACCCAGTCGACGACGCGGTGGTGCTCGTCAGCCTTGAACTTTTCGTCGACGGTGTGGATGTTGGCCATGTTGGCCATGTTGCTCCCCATGAAGCGGTACACATGCTTGGTGAGGTTGTAGTACATCTTGCAGTCGGTGTTCCCGGGCGTCGCGAACGGCGCGACGATCAGCGGCTCCCCGTCAGGCGAGGGCATGGCGGCGCGCACGGTGCCCGCGAAGAGGTCCCACACGCCGCCCGAGGTCGGCGTGTTGGGCGCGGGCTCGAGCGGCGCACCAAGCACCTCGAGGGTGACGAAGCGGCCCGACTCGGGGTGCTCGTCCTTGCCGCTCCACGCGCGGTACTCGAGGCCGTGCTTCTTGGCGACCTTGGCCGCAATCTTGGACACGTGGTCCTTGGTGCTCTGGAGCGACTCGGAGAAGTCGATGCGGAAGTTGACCATGGCCTCGACGAGCTCGGGCAGCGCGTTGACCTTGACGCCGCCGTTGACGACGTCCACCGCGATGGTGGTGGTGACCAGCGCGCGCTGCATCACGCCCTCCTCGGCGAAGATGTGCGCGAGCTTGTCCCACCCCTTCCGGCTCTTGAGGAGCTTGGCGTACTTCTTGGGGAAGGACTTTGCCTGCGCGAGACACGCCACGCCCTGCAGCAGCGGGCTGTCGGGGGTGAGCTTGCTCTCGAAGGGGTTCTCCTCGAGCGCGTTGATGATCTGGCTCATGATCCCGATGCCCGTGTGCTTGGGCGGCATCGAGCTGTGCCCGCCGGCGGTGCCGACGCGCATCACAATGTCCAGGTACCCCTTCTCGCCGGTGCCGGGGAGCGCGAACGCGCCGCCGTACATCTCGCCCGTGCCCGAGCCCTCGTCGACGACCATGAGCAGCCCGTCCTTGCCGTACCGCTTCTCGAGGAACGGCGCGATGTGTCCCTGGCCCCGGCGGGCGTGCACCTCCTCCTCGTCGAAGCCGTGTGTGATGATCACGGTGCGGCGCGGCTTCCAGCCCGCCTCGAGGAGGTGCGTGATCGCCTCCCACTGGCTGACGAGGAGCGACTTGTCGTCCGCCGCGCCGCGGCCCCACACCCACCCGTCCGCGAGGTCACCGCTGAACGGCCCGTGCGTCCAGCGGCTGAACGTGTTGTTGGGGACGGGCACGACGTCGTAGTGCGACATGCTGGGGTCAGCGGGGTGGACGTGTGACGCCCAGACACTCACAGAAGAAGAGGCTTGAGGCTCTCGTCCGAGCCCTTGAACGTCGCGAGGATGCCCAGGGCTGCCATCAGCGACATCCTCCCCCGACTCACTGTTGATAAACTCGACCTCGGCGGCCTCCCAAGCGGTCGGGAACGCCCCGCCCAGCCAGTCGATAAAGTCGTGGAACGGCGCCCAGCGCGGGTCCTCCCCCGGCTCGCCGTTGTCGTCGTAGCTCTGGGTCGGAATCCGCACAGCGGCACGGAAGAGCTCGATCGACGCGTCGCGCTTGGCGTCGTCCCACTCGATGCTCGTGGCGGGGTGCAGCGGCTTCGGCTGGGCGGGGCAGCGGGCGTGCTCGAGCGCGAACGGCTCGGCCTTGAGCATGTGCGGGCAGCGCGGGAGGGTGACGACCGCGGCGAGGGAGGCGAGGCCGGCGATCAGGAGGCGCGCGCGGGACCAGCCGCGCCGCGGGGCGGGGCTGGATGCGGGGGCCGGGATGTCGGGTGAGTGCTTCTCCATGGTGGGAGGGGGAGGGGGCATGAGGGGGCCAAGACGGCGGGCTCTCGTTATATCTCGCCCATGCGGGAGATGGTGGGCGACGGATTCAGGTACGTCATCGGCGATCGCCGCGTGGGGGAGCGGGAGGGCCCAGACGGTAGCCCGCGGGGGCCGGCGACGTATGCACACGTCAAGCCGCGGTTGTCATCAGGCCGTGATCACAGTGTGAATGGTGTGAGAGATGAACACGAGGGGTGAGAGGAATGAGGGCGAGCAGATGTGTGATGAGCTTGGTGGGGTGAGTTACGACCCGTGGGGAGCCGGGTGGGGCCACATAGAGGGCCAGGGTATACCGGTTAATATCCAGATGTCAATGTCTGGTGGCACTGTGGCATGTGGCACCGTCATTTCCTCGACATCTGTCTTCCTGCCGCTTCTCCCCCTGCCTCCAGACGAGCGCTGAAGAGCAGAACTGAAGACTCCTCGACTTCCCCCCAAACTCGCGTCGCAGATCCTCCACCACCTCCACCTTCCCGCGAATCCTCCCCGCGCGTCTCGCTGCGCCCTCCCGGCCCTCCACCGTCTCCCCCCCTCCTCCCACATGATCTGCATCGTCCCCCGTCGCTTCCGCGCCCCCCAGAGGCCGCCAGAGTCCAAAAGAAACCCCAATGACAGGATTCGAACCTGCAATCCCAAGAGGGAGATCGATGTTGTGAATGTTCATAACTCGACCGCGATAACCGGATTACGCGACATTGGGTGCTCATGGACGACAGGCTTTCTGCTCTCGTTTATGCCTGCGCCGATCCTCGAGGCATGGAGGCGCGGAGTTTGACCGCTCGTACTTCTGCCAAATTTCTCGACGGGGGAGTTAGGAGGGGATAGGAGGACTGTCGTGGAGGGCTGCTGGGTGCTGGAGCCTCCATTAAATGCTGGAGATGTCGCAGATCGGTGCAAGCGTTGCCACCATCCACCCGGCTTTGCCCGCTGCCGACGACCTGAGTCAGTTGAGTCGACGACGCCTCCCCGATCTCGGCATTGCAGTGCACCTGACCTCGCAACCTACTGTATTTCTATCGTCTACACCTCGATGTTGGAGACGAGAAGAGTCTCCTCCAGCTCTATCCCATGATGGCTATGCAGGAGTCACAGCCACTGGAGAGAATACGCCGTGACTCGGACTCTTCCACTTGAAAGGGAGATGGGCAGGTGGTCCGCCAACCTGCTAAGAGCACGTCAACGTCTGAGGCCCGCGCTTGAACCCGTGCCCCGGGCCCACCGCCATGTCAGCTGTGACACGCAAAGATCGCGACATCTCTGCCGATCCTGCCATTCTGGTCCCGCTGCTTCGCCCTCCGTGTTGGATCGGGAATGGCAGATCCCCGTCGTGTGCTGCTACGGCATACTCTCCCGGGGTCCCGGGGACGGTTGAATAGACCGAGAAACAGCGTACCGCCAGCTGCCAGGGTGATGCCCTGCCCCAAGGTCGACATGTCACTGAGCCTTAGGAGCTACCTTCCACCCGTTTCTTTCTCGCGCGATCGCGCTCGAGGTGCCCGATGGTCAGACCACACATACCAGCTGCCAGCTGGCTGCAGCTGGCCAGCACCCCTCATGCCCCTCAGCCTTCGTCTCCAGGTTGAAGGGGGTGCCATTGCGACTGACATCACGCTCGTTAGCTTACATGGGGGGTAAGGCCGGAGCTGGCAGGGGTGCAATATGGCCCGGGCGCAGACACACCTCCACCCCACCCAACTTGACGCGACTGACCTTCCTCCACCACACCCCACCTTTCCTCGGACCAACCCCATCACTCGTCTGGACTCACCAGATGGCAGTCCTAGGGCAAAAGAATCCCCATACAGGACTCGAACCTGCACGCCCCAGGAGGGCACCGCGTCATCAAAGCTAGCTTTTTTTCAGGCGACATGGCTATCCATTTACATCGATTACATCAATGGGGAAATCCCTCTCCGCCTTTCTCGGCCACCCCCCAGCTCTACAGGTGTAATGGTCTCCTCTTCCCGCTGGCCGCTTGGCTCTACTTCCTCGCTTCCTCGTCATGTTCTATCCTCTTAACACCACCTGCAGCCCGAGCTGTCCGATACGATCAAGGATCAAGGACAATGTCCGATGTGGCCTGTGCTCTCCGCGGCTCACACCCTTGCAAGCCACCTCTTGTTCATTCTCCCGATGCAGTCAAGCACATACCCGCCCCCTTGTCTTCTCCACCGCCTTCGGGTCCGTTCGAGTCGACATCGCGCTGAGCGTCAGCCAATGATTGCTCCGCGCGAATGTTTTTGCCACCCATCAATGGTTCCGCACCCCGATACGCTTAGACCTATGCATACCCCACTCTCCATAGCCTAGGCTCTGCTCTAGTCTACCTACATGACTCGTGCGGTGCAGCTGCGCAGCGTGACGCTTGACTCGAAGTGTCGCAGAAGTTTGCCACTCATAATTCACTGCTCAAGGTATTTGCCACCCGGGATCAAATACACGTGCCAGACCGGCGGTGTTGTTCGCGGGGCCACTCACCCACCTCACCACTCACACTCGAGTCAACCTCCTTCCTTGTCTCACCACCTTGCCTCTACGGCCCTACTTAAACTCTCCCATCTGTCTCCCATTACTCTCCTGTTCATCACTACCCATGACTACATTGCGCTCGTTCCAAGCCGAGATCGAGCACTTCTCGCACGAGAAGCAGAAGGCCGCGATCGCGCAGGCGCGCGAGCAGCACATCGCCGCTGAGGCGGCCAAGCACCATAAGAAGGTCGAGCCCAAGAAGGAGGAGCCCAAGGAGGAGCCCCCCAAGGAGGAGCACCACGAGGAGGATGACGAGAGGATAGAGGTGAGTCGGGGCAAGGAAGGTGGCTCACCCCAGTCGCTGCTGGTCAGCGGAGACGACGAGCGGGCCAAGGCGCACCTCGCGAGCGCGCTCTTACGGGGCCACGGCGAGATCCTCCTCGCGCTTGGCGACCCGGACCCCCTGAGCGCCGATGAGCTCCAGGCCGCCGCCGAGCGCCTCAGGAGAGTCGCCGACGGCCTCAAGGCGATCGTCACCGAGCTGTACGTCGAGGACGGCGCCGGGTGCTGGCTTGTGCGCCTGCCGCCCGCCGGCGTCGAGGAGGTGTCGGAGGTGCGGGTGGCGGTCGTGGGCAACGTCGACGCCGGCAAGAGCACCACCCTCGGCGTGCTCACCCGCGGGGGGTTAGACGATGGCCGTGGCCGCGCGCGCCTCGCCCTCTTCCGGCACCCGCACGAGGTCGAGACTGGCCGCACGTCGAGTGTCGGCGGTGAGATCTTGGGGTTCACGGCCACCGGCGAGCCCATCTTCCCCACGGTGCACGCGCCTGCCGACGCTAGCTCGGCCAAGCGCGAGAAGTTAAGCTGGGAGGAGATCTGCAAGCGCGCAGCCAAGGTTGCCTCCTTTATCGACCTCGCGGGCCACGAGCGCTACTTCAAGACGACGTTGTATGGGCTGAGCGGGTGCGCGCCGGACTACGTCATGCTCATGGTTGGCGGGAATGCCGGTCTAATTGGCATGTCGAAGGAGCACCTCGGCGTCGCGCTCGCACTCAACGTCCCCATTGCGGTGTGCGTCACCAAAGTGAGTCAACGAGGGGCGGAGGGGGAAGGGGCACAGGGGCAGGAATGGGAAGGAAGGAGGGCTGACACCAGATCGACATGACGCCCCCTAACATCCTCGAGCAAACCGTCAACATGCTCGTTAAGGTGCTCAAGAGCCCAGGGTGTCGCCGAGTGCCGGTCTTCGTCGACAGCAAGCGCCAGGCCGTTGACTGCGCGCGTAACCTCTCCAAGCCGCTCTCGCAGGGTGGGAAGTGAGTCGTACCACTGTCTCAGGTCGCCTCTGGTCTCCCTAGCTGACTCCAGGGCGGACTATAAGCTGTGCCCGATCTTCATGGTGTCCAACGTCACTGGGCATAACCTGCCGAACCTGCGCACGTTCCTCAACTGCCTCCCGAGCTCGCAGATGGACGGCAAGTACGTCGTCGACGCCCCGCTCGAGTTCCACATTTCGGATGTGTTCAGCGTTCCCTTCGTCGGTACTGTCGTCTCGGGTGTCGTGACCGCTGGGGTGGTACGGGCCAACGACCAGGTGTTGCTCGGCCCGGACAGCGTGGGGAATTTCATTCCGACCACGGTCAAGACGATCGAGCGGAAACGTGCGCGCGTCGACAGCGCCGAGGCTGGCCAGAGTGTCGCGTGAGTCCTCCTTCCTAATCATATTGACGCCAGCCTTGCGCTCAAGCGAATACGGCGCCCCCAGGTGCGCAAGGGCATGGTGCTGGTCGCCAAGAGCGACACACCACCCAAGGCTGTGATGCGCTTCGAGGGAATGGTGATGGTTCTGCACCACAGCAGCACCATCCAACCCAAGTACACGGCCATGCTCCACTGCGGGGCGATACGGCAGGCCGTGCGCATCGTCTCCCTCGACCACCCGAGCGGGCTCATCCGCACGGGCGACCGCAGCAAGGTCGTGTTCGAGTTCCTCGGACACGCCGAGTACATCAAGGAGGGGCAGCTGATCCTCCTGCGTGAGGCCAAGACCAAGGTGTTAGGGGTGGTGACGCGCGTGCTCCAGTAGCAGCGCAGTGAGCTAGCGGCAGAGCCAGGCCGAGAGCCACCGAGGGAGAGTACTTGTGATAGGAGAGTGCAAGAGACCAGTTGTAGAGAGTGCTTGTAAGCAAAGTTGTCTCTTGTACGGGCGCGGCGAGTTGGGCAGGGTTGGTGTGGTATTCGAGGACTTGGGAGCTGGGGTGGGGGACGAAGCTGGATGGCGCTGTGAGTCGCTCTCGGACGGTGGGGGTCACAGCGCTGTTCAAATAGTAGCTGGAGTCACGCTGTGTGTGGTGGGAGACTCCCTGGGTGACTGAAAGGCCGTGGACACGACGCGTCCAAGCCCCCAGCACCTTTCAGATCCGAATATGAATAGCGCTGTGACAGCCACTCTTGCATACCCGTTTCACAGCGCAGTTTACCCATTCCGCCTCCAGCCCACCCACGCACATCATCTGAAGACCCGCCAACCACACCTCCCGCCGCTGCATTGGAACCCACGAACGTGCCAGCTCGTGCCAGGAGAGCGCGGGAGTGCGTATCACCCAACTTTGGGCGTCCCCTGCCCCCTGGCAGCCTCTGCTTGCCTCTGCCCGTCGCCTTGACTGGCTCTGCCTAAACTACCTCGGGCCGGCCGGGATCACCCGTGCCCCGATGTGATGCCGTCATACATGCCATACAACGGAATAAGCTCTGTGCCTGCTCGATCGACGCGTGCACAAAACCGCCGACTTGGCAGTGGCGATTCTGATTCTCCAGTAATGCATCTTGGTTGACACGGTATAGCATGTGTGCGGGTATTGAGATGGACCAGATCCACCCGTCGGACACGCATTATCTCTAACTCTAAGCCCGGGGTACTAGTGATGGAGGGCTCTACTCCTTGGGAGACTCCTCGGCGGCCGTGGCGTTGGCCTCGGCGGTCGC
>JAMALN010000676.1:0-21656 GCA_023630115.1 Cutaneotrichosporon sp. PK4640 | reverse complement strand
TTCCACATGCAAAATTGTGATGACCTTCTGTGCGTTTGGGGGGTTTGTAAAGGGAAGGGAGAGGAGATACAGGACAGCTACTCGCGGCCCTTGGTCTTGAGCCGGCTGAGCATGTTCGACAGAGTGCTTATCTGGCCCTTGAGCTTGGGCTTGTTGGGCATCTCGGGTGACGTCGCCACGCCGTTGGCGGTGGCGTTGCCGTTGCCGTTGATCGTGGCCAGCGAGGCAGCCGACGACTGGGTGGGGAGAGGAGGCTTGGCGGCAGCGGTAGGGGTTGGGGTCGAGGCGTTCGAGCCCGGCAAGGTGGGGATCGAGATGGGGGCGGGGTTCGACGAGGTGGTCCAGTGGAACTCGCCCATGGGCGCGGGCGCGGACTTGGTCGGGTTGAACTCGCCACGCGGGCGGGACTCGCGCCAAGGGCGGTCAGTGCGGTCGCGCACCTCGTGGGTCACATGCTTGGGCTTGTCGTCCTTGCGACCGCCAGGGGGCATGGGGACCGAGCTCGTCGGTGGCGCCCACCGGCTGTCGTTGCGGTCCGCGTGGTCACGCTCCAGACGAGGGTGGCGAGGCGGTCCGGCCAGAGGCGAGCCTCCGCGGTTAACAGAGGGCCCACGCAGATGACCTGGGCGGCCAAAGGCACCCATGGGGTCGAGGCCGTTTGCCAACGCTGCTGCAGCGATGGTAGCCTGGCGATGGCGGTTCGAGTCCTCTGTGGTGCCCCGGCGAGACGATGACGTAGATGGGCGCGAATCCTTGCCCTTCTCCTTCTCGCGACGCTCACGCTCACGCGCAGGCCGGCGCCAGTCGTCGTCCTCCGGGCCAGCCCCGCTCGAGCTCGTGGCGCTCGACGTAGCAGTGTGCGCTGAGACGACCGAGCTTGTAGTCGTGGCCGTCTGGCGGTTGATGCTGGGGCGAGACAGCGTGTCCTTGTCCTTGCTCTGCTGCAACTTGGCTGGTGCCGACCAGCCGCCGTTGGTACCCGCATCCCTCTCGGCCACCCTGCGGGCCAATGCCTCGAGCTGCGGGTTGCCCTTGGATGCGGCGAGGAACTGGTTCCACTTGGACTTGCGTCCAGCGGCAGCCTCCTTTGGGTCCATACCGAGCGGCGGGAAGTCTTCGATGCGGTTGGGGTCGAAGGGCTTCTTCTTGGACAAGTCGCGCGCTAAGTCTTGGGAGGCGGTGACAAGGTCGGCCAGAAGGTTCTCGCGGCGAGACTTCTCCTCGGGGTCCTCCTTGGCGGCAGCGAGGGCTGCCTGAGCGGCCTTGCCCTTGCGCACACCGCGCTTCCGGCGCTTCTGGTTCGCCCCAGAGCCGTCGTCCTCAGGCTTGTCGAGGTCGCCGAGGTCGGCAACGTCATCCCCTCCCTCAGTGGGCTCGGGCGAGACGACAGTGCTCATGTCGGTTGGCGTCGGGTTGTCGTCGACGGTGGTGGCAGAGCGGATCTCGTCGGGCTCCAACTCTGGTGTGGGACCAGGTTGCTCTACGAGCTCCTGGCGCGGTGGAAGAGACGACAGACTTGGAACTTCTTGGATCGTCTTGAACGACTGAGGCGTCGAGATGGGTTGAGGAGACGGAAGGACGGGTGGAGGCGGCAGAGGCCATGTCGGGGGAGGCCTGGGAACAGATATCGGAGCCGAGGTTGCTAGGGCCGAAGAAGCCAATGCAGAGGCCAGAGCGCTCTTCTGCTTGGGCTCGGCAGTGATGGGCGACTTGACGAACAGACCCTTGTCCGAGGCGACAACCTTGCTGCGGCCCTCGAGGCGGTCCATCTTGAGGCGGTGGATCGCGCGGCGTCCACCGATCATTTCGGGGAGATTGCGGATCCACTGTCCAAGCTCACGTGCGCTCACGCGGTCCTCGACTTCAATGCACAGGACGTGCTCGGCAATATACGTCGAGACCTCCTTGCCGATGCCCGTGAACTTGGCCTGCAGGAAGGTAACCGGGTCGTCATAGTATGCGTCGAAGTTGGGATCACCCTCGGTAGGGTCCTTCCACGGGTTGCGGTGGAACAACATGTTGATGAGCACAATGCCAAGCGACCACACGTCTGCGGGGGCGGGGCGGTACGACGGGCCGAGGTTGTTGCGGCACTCGTAGGCCATGTATGGCTTGGAGCCGCACTCGACGTCACCCGAGTCCTCGTCCGTAGTCGCTAGGCCAAAGTCGGTGAGCTTGACCACCACCTTGCGCTTGGCCTGCGGCCCAAAGTCCGGCTTGTCATCGCCCTCTGCCACCGTCTCGAGCTCGACCGAGTCGCAGCAGATGAAGTTCTCGGGCTTGATGTCGCGATGGGAGACGCCCGCATTGTGGCAGACGGCAACCGCCTCGCACATTTGCGAGAACATGGAAGCGATGAGGCGCAGGCGCTTCGAGGTGAGGAGAGTGTTCGCGGAGAAGGAGGAGAGGAGCGAGGGTGTGGGTGGCGTAGCCGCGTATGATGACCCGATCGACTGCCCCATGCCGTTGTGGTGGGCGAAGAGGAGCGATGCTGGCGACCCACTGAACTGGGACCCAAAGCCAGCGTTGGGAGAGAACGCGTTGGGAGAGTTGTACGAGTTGGCGAGGCCGGAGAAGAGCTGCGACGACGAGAATGGGATGGAGGAGGACGAGAGCCGCGACGAGGACATGATGTCCATGCCGTTGTCGAGATGCTGACCTCCAATCAGCCGCGCGTGCGTCGGCGGCGGTGATGAGTCTCGCTTGCGTTCCAACCAGTAGAATCTGCAGTCAGCTAGCCGCTCGGGTTGAGGCAACTCACAAATCTTCTCCTGGGCAGAGCTCGAGCATCAGGAAGAGCCAGTTCTTCGTCTGGAGCGTCTCGTGCAGCGTGACGATGTTGGGGTGGATCGGGAGCGACAGGTGGATCGTCGCCTCGAACAGCTGCGTCTCGAGCTGCTCCTCCTCAAGGTCGTGTTTGGACAGGCACTTGAGGGCGAACTCGCGCTTGCGCCCGCCGCGTTCGCGGACGAGATACACGACCGCGTATGATCCGGAGCCAAGGCGTCGTATGACCTCGTAGGAACGCTTCGAGGAGCTGTTCTGCTTGCGCGGAACGCCGATCTTGCTGCCGTCACGACGGAGAGGCACGCCGGCGTCGTTGCTTCCGCCAATGTCCAGGCGACCGGTCGCGGGGGTGATGATGTCGCCCTCGAATTCAAGGCCCTCGCCAAACACGGCTCCGGGGCGGAGCACGTCGGTGACGCCGACCTCAGACTCGGCAGTCCAGCTCCGTCCCGGGTCACTGTCGTCGAAGGAGAAGGCGTCCGTGGACTCGTCGGCGTCGAGCATGATGCCGCCGGTTGGAGCCTGCCAGTCCTCGTCTCCGCCGTCCATGCTGTCTAGCCCTGGTGCCCCGGGTGCCCAGTCCTCGGCGACGTTGGCGCGAGGGGTGGTCGCCTTGCTGGGAGTGCCGGAGCCCGAGTGCTCCGGGGGGAGGGTGGCCTTGCGCCCGTGGGGCGTTCTAGACCGGGAGCGCGAGGACAAGGAGATTGAGACGACCGCTGCCGAGTTGCGACGCGACCGTGGAGGAAACTCGCCCGCTAGGACGTGTGGCGAGTCCGTGAAGCGCGGACTGGAGGGCTCGATGCCCGGGAGAAACGGCCCCTGGAAGCCATGCTCTCCTGCGCCTAGCGAGGGGGAGAGGATGGGCACGGCGGCCCCGGCCTTGGGGAGGTAGAAGTGCGAAGTGAGGGGCGAACTTGATGGCGGGAGAGACGCCTGAGACCGGGGCGGGCTGAATCCGAACACGGTCGTGTGCAAGTGGCTGCTGCCGTCGTCAAAGTCAAAGGGCTGCTGGGCAGTGATGCTTGGGAGTCGTGGTGGCGTGGACAATTGCACCAGGTGCGCACGCGGGGAGGGCGAGCGGTCGAGCAGCGCGGCGCGGCTCGGCGGCGACATGGCTGCTGGTGTCTTGGGAGACTCGTACCCGTTCGGCCGCATCATTGTGGGCGGCGGCATCGGAGTGCGAGCAAGGAGTGTGGTGGTGTGCTAGAGGGGGAGGGGGAGGAAAGGTGGAAGGCCCACTGTCGCGGCGGACAGCAGGCTGTCGTCTTGAAGCCAGACGTTGGTGTTGGTGTCGTTCAGCGGCCTGCGCAGAGCGAGGCCGAGTGCACTACGCCGGACACTATGGCGTGCTTGTGGGCGCAGGCAGGTGCGGCGGGTGTAGAGTCGGCTACTGGTCTAGAGGCTGGACACGGTAGGTGTCCGAGTGCCGAGAACCGAGTAGGACGCTGCTCGCGGCAAGTCGATAATCGAGAGAGTGACGACAGAGGTCACTAGTGCAAGTGGAATGAAGAGGGAGTATGGCGTATCGAGTGAATGTGCGTGCTGCTAGCGTCGAAGTGGCGAGCTAGGGGTTGTTGGGTTGGGTGAACGAGAGACGGGTGGGTGTAGGGTGAAGGGCACAGAAAGAGGTCGAGGTCGAGTGGAGTGGAGCGGAGTGGACGATCGGACGAGTCGAGTAGAGTAGAGATTGAGGAGAAAGATTGAACGAGATGCAAAGGCAAGGATGAATGAATGAGCGAGCGGGCAAAGGGTTGGTCCGGTCGGGGGAGTTGGCCACTGATGCTTGCTGCTTGCTGTCAAGGAGAGAGGAGAGGAGGGAGGAGAAGGGGCGGATGGGCGGAAGGGGGCGGCGGCGGAGGTGGTACCGCGTGGTGAGGTTGGGTGGCCTGTGACCAAGGTACCCACGAGGTCGATAATGCGATCCTGGCCTGGATCGGCACTCGTTTGCCTGTGCAGTTGCTGTCGACTTAGTCGCAAAGACCTTGGTTGCAACGGGCGAGATCAACGGGGGCCAGCGAGCCAGTTGATGATCCTGATGGGCACGGTTCGCTGCGCATGCGCTATCTAGTTGGCAGAGGACGCTGGTGCGGATCGACTCGAGAGAATATCTGGTGTCTGGGCAGAGGGACGGGAGACGGCTTGCTCCGACGGGCGACTCCAGTCTCCTAGACCTAGAGCCTTAAGCCTGACTGCCGCTGCTCCACCTGAGCCGTCGGGCCTCCGACAGGGACGGGGCGGGGGTTGATGAGATCGGATTAGATTGGATTGGAGGTGGGAGCCGGCGTCGGGGTTGACGAATTGACGACGAGCGGGGGAGTGATGGGGAAGGGATGGGAGGTGATGGCGATGGCGAAGAGAGACGTGTGTGTGTGTGAGTGACAAGAGACGACGGGGGTACAAGGGGCAAGGGGGGCAAGCAAGAGCAACTCGGTGTGTGTTTCCACCGCACACGGCAGCGATGAGGAACTGAGGAGGATGAGCAGGTGACGACTAATCCAAGGTATTACCCCATCCATTAGGCAAAAGTAGACTCCAAGTGGGTGGGTGGCCATGTGCTCCAGGTACGTATGCACTTCAGGGTACATCCAGAGACATCAACACGGTACAAGACCAGAGGTGGTGGTATGATTGGGGATGTTCAGGGTAAGCCTCTGAAGCTCTGCCCGTCTGCCTGAGTCATCAACCAGCTGGCCAGCTGGCCACCACTGGCCAGCTGTGCAGCAACCATCAGCTTGGCAAGGTTTGGCACAGCGGCACCGTGGCACGGTGGCACCGGAGCTTGATGACACGCTCTCCTCGCTGGATTTGCCTGGACTCTGCCCTTCCATAATCCCTGCTAATCCACGGAATGGCTACGCAACCTCCCTTGTTCCAGCTTCGTCTATTCCGCTCGTCCACTATGCATCCACTACAAACTAAGGCGAGCTAAGGGCAGCTATGTGGCACTGTGCACGAGCACTTGGTATGCCGAGTACGTCCAATATGTATGGCATGTTTGGCACGGGCGTCTCCTCGCTCAGGCCATCGATCATCCTCCTCCAATGATGCAGGTGGCTTAACAAGCTCCAGTGGGGATTGGTGGGGTGGGCAGACGGTTATGGAGGCAGGGGTGAGTAGAATGGGTGGGCGCCAACCTTACTCTACACTGTGCAAGCGAGCAGCGGTAGGCGCTGTTGCTATCTCTCGATCTATAATATCGATACATGGATGCGAGTAGTGAGCGGCGATGGCGGATGGCGAGCAGTGATGGGTGGCGGGTAGGGAATACGAGGGCAATTGAATCTATGGCTGAGGCTGACAAGGTGATTAGCAGAATTGACGACACCACATGTGCATTGCCCTCCGCCCTCTGCCCTCCACCGACGCACGACCGATCGTTCCAAGAGGCAGCAGGTCTGTGCGCCCTTGGCGGGGTCCTCGGTTGCAACCCTCATACCCCCAGGATCTCCAGAGACAGGGCCAAGCGGCGGGGGCATGGAACCGCCCGCTCGGCGGCGGCATGGAACGACAACGCTGGCTGCTGCGGAAGCCGGCTCTTCGGAGGCGATAGGAAGAGTGGCATCTTCTAGTGCGTTTCAGCCCGCACTACGGGGCAGACTGTGCCGATCAGTCCGAGATCCATAGTCTCGAGTCTGACGTAGTTCTCAGCTGCGACCGAGCACGCCGTGCTGCGGAGACACATGTGCTAGCTTCGGGGATCGTGCGGTCAATCGCCTCTTCCCCGGGATCCGCGTCAGCGTGTGCGGTGAGGCAGCGCAAAGAGACGGATTTCTATACGACAGCGCTGCTACGCGACGCGCGCAGCGCGTGACGGGCGTTCCTGCTCAGGCTGCTCCAGGATCCAGGAGTATGGTAGCGCCGGTGTTGCGTTTGCCACTCACAGTCCGAGGACACAGCCACCTGACACCTGCCAAATTGCCACCCGGCCAAGGTCACTGGACGGCGCTGTTGGGGGAAACTGGGGCGGCCGATCGGTGGAGCCTCGCTTGTCCCGCCTCGTGCCTCGTCCGCCTTGTTTGGCTCCACGTGAAGATGTCAACCACCGCTGCCACGGCTCATGCCGATTGGCTCGGACCCTGGTTTCTCGGGCTGGACACCTTGCCCGCACCCACAGGGCACACTCGTCGCCCGCTGCCCGCATGCGCCGCACCAGCCCCACCCCCGCCAACCCCTTGCCACCACGTTGGCCCACGGCACGGTACTCTTCGGTGCTTGCCGAGCGCCGGCTGTCCACATGTCTACGATTCTAATGATGCAGATAGTCCGTCCGAGACTACTAGGTGCTATGTAAAAGTGCTAGTTGCCTGTCCGTGGCTTCTTGCTGAGGTGGATAATGTTGTTGGTGAGGCAGAAGATCATGACCGCCACGCCGTAGATGCCCAGCGCGAGCGCCAGCCACTTGGTGGGGCCGCGCTGGTCACGGTACAGCCTGAAATAGAACTGGCGGTCAGCGCGGCTGTTTGGTTTCCTTTCGTCTCCCCCACTCTGACTCACGAATCCTGGCAGGATGAAGCTGATGATGGTCGAGCCGGTTGAGCCGACGAAGCTAAGCACTGGTGGGTTAGCCAGTTCCGCGGGATTGACTCACCGATGTCGAGCTCGTCCACGAGGAAAGCAATAAAGTAACCGGCCACAACAATGCCGATGGTGAAGCCAATGTACTTCTTGAGCGGCATCTCGGCAGCAGGCGGGCCGCGCGCCGCATCGCCCACCTTGGGCACCAGGAAGTCCTGTTCGTGCCCGCTAATGCCCGAGTCGGACGCGTCGTCGTCGTCAGACTCGGACTCGGGCTCGGGCTCCTGCGGCAGCAGCTTGTGCTTCTTGCCCTTGATGATGCCCGAGGTGAGGAGGTACAGGCACGAGCGGCACGGCAGCGCCTGCAGCGGGTACGAGAGGCCCACGAGGAAGACGATACCGAGGCGGCCGATGGCCACGGCCATCGAGTCGGACGGGTACATGGCCATGACGTTGGAGCTAACCTTGGAGCCAAAGGTCAGGTAGCCAACCACACCGAGCTGGCGTTAGCGCCCCTGCTCACGTCCACAGGGTACTCACCAGCTCGTACACAGACGCCGCGGACATGATAGACGAGCCGATCACGAGGTTCATCTTGCTCTGCGAGCGGTCCTTAAGCTCGTTGTAGATGGGGAAGAGCTGCTGTCAGCTAACCGTCTCGTTCGATAAAGCTCACGTTCTGAGCACAGGTGAACGCGAACACCTGCACCGGGAACGAGGCGAGCGTGTTGGTGCCAAAGCGGCCGAGCACAATCTCGCCACGGTTCGGGTCCGGGCCCTTGATAAAGTACCAGCACACGACGACGATGACCATGCTGCGGTGAGCTGAAGTTCAGGGAGTCAGCTCACTAGAGCACCGACGACAGCGCGATCTGGCTGGTAAAGCGCAGGCTGTCGAGCGTGCGCATGAACGAGAGAGGGACAATAATGGGAATCGTGAGGAGGAGCCAGAACGTCGGCGACAGCAGCATCGACTCCGGGTCGATGGTCGTCTTGAAGATGTGCGCAAACGTCTTGCATACTTGGGGAAGGAGCGTCTGTCGTCAGCCAGTGCGCGACGCGAGATAGTCACGGCGGACCCAGCGCGACGCGCAGTAACTCACCTTGCAGATGATAAGGTACGACACGGACACGCCGAAGCACTTGATGGCGATGGCGAGCTGGTGTGAGCTATGTTTCCACGCATGTCGCGTCGTGACGCGACGCGTGACGGCAAAGCGATGGCACGCCCTGCCATTGCCGGGCCTGCCGGGGCGAGTCGCCATCTCTCCAGCGTGCCCGACTCATCCGCGTTCCACGGCTCCCCGCCGCCGTCGCCACTCACATCAAACAGCCGCATGACCCAGCCCTTGCCGAACGCGAGCCGCGCGACCTCGTTAAAGCTGGCCTTGCGGCCCTCGTCGCCAGGTTTCTTGCCCACGAGCTCGGCGCATCTGGAGAGGCACCACAGCCCGAACATGGCGGTACAAGCGGAGAACAGGCAGGACACGATGCCGGGGATGAGGCCCATGCTCGCAAACGCGGAGGGGAAGGCGAGCGCGCCACTCCCGATAATCGTGTTGGCGAGGTTTGAGAAGGAGCTCAACACGCTCGCGCCGGGCGGGTCGTTGGCGGCGGCGCGCGCGATGCGGTGCTCGCGCCGGCGTGAGCGCGGCGATGGCCGGGACATTGGGGGCTGGGTGGATGTCGCGCCGTACGACGACGGCATGGAGGGTTGTGAGATGGGTGGCGGTTGGGAGGCGTGGTTTAGTGGGCGAGGCGCGGGACCGGACCTGAGTGGAGGCTTGGCGGAGGCGGTTTGACACGGCGCCGATTTCTAATGAGGCTAGAGTGGGGCGCTTGAGTATACACACAAACCTTGTCAAATGGCGAGTAGCGATGAGCGGAGGTAGAGGTGATGAGGAGAGAGTGGATGATAGTGAGAGTAAGCAGAGTGATGGAGATAGATACACGCGCGTCTAGCTATCAGTAGTCGCTTACAGTGAGGGAGGGGGCATGTCTCGCCCGTCCACTCGAGCCCCGCATGGGCACATCGCCGGATCGCCGGCTCTCCGGGATTGCTACGGTGGGTGGCGCGATCATCCCTTGCCAGGTGGGGCCGCCCTACGCCGAACTTCAGCGACATTTGATCCCGCCGGTCGTGCCAACCTTAAGAGGTGGGGTGAAATAATCTATACACGTGGGATGGACGTTTGGGCGCGACTGACCTTGCTCTGGTGCCAGGCGAAACAAACAACAACAATCCACCAGCCGACACTCATCCTCGCCTCTCTCGACATCCCGACAACTACACCGACAACCGACACCGACAACAATAACCCCGCCATGAGGGAAACCTCTCCCGACGTCGAGGTGCCCCACGTCTACGGGGCGCTCTCCCACATCAAGCGCAAGACGGGCGAGGTCTCCACCCACCTCCCCTTGGACACCACCCGCGTCACCCTGGGCCGGGAAACGGGATGTGACATCCGTCTCTACTTCGAGGAGGTCTCCAAGCTCCACGCCGAGATCTTGTTCGACGAGGAGTCGGGCCTTGTGAGCTCTGCAACGTGTGGGAGCTGACAACAGGCCAACCTCGTCGTGCATGGCAACAACGGGCTGATCTTCACGCCCGCCAACGGCTCGGGCAAGAAGTACTTCCCGCCCAGCGTGCTCGCCCTGGGAGACGGAGACACCCTTCAGATTAGGAAGAAGCTGTTCCGCTTCTCGTACGGCAACACGCTCGCGTCCAGCTATCACTCGCCCGCCCCGACGCCAGCTCGTGAAAGCCGCCGCTTAAGCCACCGGCTCAGTATCGTGCCTCAAGGGCGGCGCTTCCGCCCCTCGCCCGCCAAGAGCCGCCTTGCAACACCCGCCCGCTCCACCTTGCCGGAAGACCCGGTGGAGGAAGAGGACGAGCCGCTGGTGTTTGACGAGCTCGTCGGCCTAGCTGAGGGCGACGAGGGCGACAAGATCTACCTCGAGAAGCGGGACGAAATGGTGGGTTCATAGTGCTGGTAGCCGCTGACACCAGCCCAAGAACCCTTTCATGACGCCGCAACCAAAGGGACGGGCCCCGCTCCGCAACACGAGTGCCGTACCACGTACGCGGACCCTTACCTTCGCCCTGCCGGACGAGTCTGAACTCAAGCGTCACGACAGTTATGCGGAGGAGAATGAGCCAGACGAGGAGGAGGACCTGTTCCCCGAGGAGGAAGACTTCAGGCAGTTAGAGGATGAAGTCTACGGCGGCCTCGACGAGGGCATAGACGAGGACGTGCCCGCGCCCCCGACGCCCACGCCCGCCTCGATCCCTCTTCCAGACGTCTCGCCGATGGGCGGGCCCCGTCGGCCCCTTGTGACGCCCCGTGCGGCGTATGTCACCAACAGAGGGCCAGGGTCCGACTCACTCCGACGCCAATCTCTCATGCGCTCCGCGTGTAGGAGGTTAGACGCCGTGACGGTCGAGAGTGAGGTCGTCGCCGGCCATGTCGAGGTGCGCCGCCGCCGCTCCAGCGGCCGCTCGCTGCCCCTGCCCCCGCCTGACTCGGACTCGAGCGAGGCGAGTGAGGACGAGGACAAGGAGAACGTGCCTGCCCTGCAGTGGGTTTACGAGGACGGTCAGGGAGGCTTGGACGACTCGGACTCGGACCGCGAGAGTCTGGACGCGGAGTACTCTATTGTGAGTTCAGTGGAGGAAATTCATATGAACTGACAGCAGCCCGGAGCTCGTATCCTCGACTTCCACACCTCTCCGGACCCCGGGTCACCGAGCGAGAGCGAGAGTGAAGGCGACGAAGACTTGTCGGAAGAGGAGTCTGGAGAGGAGGGGTACTCAGCGGAGGAGCGCGACTTCTCGCAGGACGACGAGGCCGACGCCGACGTGTCGCACGAATCGCACCAAGAAGAAGTCGGCGACATCTCGAGCGACATAGACGACGAGGTGGACCGCTCCCTCGTCTGCCCGCCCGAAGAGGTCGAGCGCTCGCCCTCGCCAGTCGCCGCGAGATTCTACACGCCTCAGCCCAAGCGGAGCGCGTACTCTGCGGCGCGCATGTCGCTCGCAGGCATCGGCCCACCTTTGCGCTTCGAGGACGTGACCAGCCCGTTGAGCGAGCACCTCCCAACCGGGATCCGCATCCCGCCCACGCCGGGTCGACTGGGCAAACCCGTCCGGCTAGTCACGCCGGCGCGCAAGCCCGAGTCCGAGCCCGAGCCTGAACACCAGGAAGCACCCGTGACCCCGCCCCCGAAGACGCCACCCAAGACGCCCAGGGGCCTCACCCCCGCCCAACGCGCACAGCTGGCCACACCTCTCCAGCTGCCCAGCGCGCCCTCAGAGTCATTCCGCGACTCCGTCCCTCGTCCCATCGAGACGCCCCGCCGCTCCTCGTTCCTCGAGGCGCTGCGCTCCGCGAAGAAGAACACCGTGTCCTTCGCCGACGGCGACTCAACGCCCGCGCGCTCGAGCTCGAGCTCAAGGCAGCTTGGGAGTATGCGGAACCGCATGCCGACCCCGCGCGTCGACCGCATCGAGGAGGTCGACAGCCTCCCGTCCACCCCCACAGCGGTGGAGGACGTCGCACGCGTGCTCTACACCCAGGCCCAGCCTGGCTCCTTGCAGCCTGAGTCGCAGAGGTCCACACCCCAGCCCACCCGTCGCCGCTCCCTCACCTCGCCCATAGCCGGCATACGGGATCTCCTCTCCCGCAAGGCGCCCAAGACGCCCACCCTGGGCCTCGAGGACATGGTGCGCGAGCCCAAGGTGCCCAAGACGCCCAGCTTTGCGGGCATGCGCGAGATGTTCCGTGCCCCCGCCCCGTCACCGGCTTTAGGCGGCGTGCGCGAGATGTTCGCCGAGAAGACGGTGCCGCCCACGCCTGCGTTCGACGGCGTTCGCGAGATGTTTGCTGAGCGCGCGGTGCCCCCCACGCCCCATATGGCACTGGAGGACGTGTTCCCCGAGCCGGAGGAGGTCGAGGCGGAGGTCGCTGAAGAGGAGAGCGAGGAGGAGGCCGAGCCCGAGCCCAAGCCGCGGACACGCTCGCGCGTGCCGACCCGCTCTATCCCGGCACGCACGACGCGCGCTGCCTCCCGGACACAGGAGGAGCCGGAGGAGCCCCAGGCGAAGCCGGCACCCAAGACTCGCCGCCAAGCGAAGAGCGCGCCCGAGCCCGCTGCTGTCCCGGCGCCTGCGCCCGCGCGCAACACCCGTGCCAAGGCCGCGCCCAAGGCCCCCAGCCCCGTCCCCACCTCCCCCGAGACCCGCTCCGCACCCACGCGCCGGGTCACGCGCTCGCAGACCGCCGAGCCCGAGGAGCCCGAGACACAGTCTGCGCCCGCCCGCTCCACCTCCAAGCCCGAGCCCGAGGCCAAGCCCATCCGCCGCTCGCGGCGCGTGCTGGGCGAGGCCGAGCCGGCGAAGGAAGAGCCGGCACCGAAGCCTGCCCCCGCGAAGAAGCGCACCACGCTCCGCAAGGAGCCCGAGGAGAAGAAGAAGACTGCGGCGAAGGGCAAGGGCGTTGCCGACAAGGAGAACAGCGCCACGCCCGACCCGGCGCCCGAGCCCAAGCGCAAGACGGCGCTGCCGGTGCGTGTGACGCGCAGCCGCAAGACCTAATAGCAACTGTATCTATGTACTGTGTACTGTCAAGGGAGAGAAGAAGCTTAATGCATCCGTTCATACACTAGCGGGATATGCTTTGTCGAGACGCTACGTCGTACATTTTCTGTTCTAGATTGGGAGGCGGCACCCTTGGCGCCACCACTCGCGTGCAGGCGCGCTAGGAGGGCCTGCCGGCGGGCTGGGGGGAGGTGTCGCAGGCCGCAGACGTGGATATGGGGTTGGCGCGGTTCAAAAGTCGAACCCGGCGTTGCGGAACACGCCGAGGTCGGTGCCGGGGCGTGCCTGCTCCGCGAGCTGGGGCTGGTCGAGCGCGATGAGGGCTCTCCGCAGCGTCGCCCAGAGCGAGTAGGCCTCGGGGGCGGTGCCGCCGCCGCCGTCGTTGGGCTGGAGCGCGAGCGCGGCGAGGAAGTGCTCGGCCGCCTCGCGGTGCACGCCGATGTTGAGGCACGCGACGCCGAGGTTTGCGATGGCGCGCGTGAAGGTCGGCTTGATCTCGAGGGCGCGGCGGTACGCGTCGACGGCCTCCTCGGGGTCGCCGCCGTTGGCGAGGGTCGCGCCGAGGCGGTTCCAGAGGAGGTAATCGTCGGGGCGCTCGCCGAGCGCGGCGACCCAGCACGAGCGCGCCTCGCCGAACTCGCCCTGCATGTAGTAGAGGGTGCCGAGGCCGACCTGGACGTCGGGGTCGACGGTGCCGGCCGCGGCGTACTGCTCGCGCGCGAGGGCGAGGTACTGGTTCGTCATGCGCTGGTGCAGGGCCCACGGGTTGTCGCTGGCGATGAACTCGGAGCGGGAGGGCGCCTGCCCCGCGTGCGTGGGGTGCAGCGTCTCGAGGAGCTGGTGGAGCGTCGTGAGGGCCGCCAAGTCCAGGCTCTCGTTGACGTACGAGATGGCGAGGTTGGTGAGGAGCTCGCCGGCGACGGCGCGGGCGGCCGGGTCGTCGGCGATCGTCTTGCGCCCCTCCTCGAAGGCGGCGAGCGCCTTGTCCTCCATCTCGTTCTCGGCCTGCGTGCGGCCGAGCACCGCCCACGCCGCGGCGCGCGTCACGCCCGTCTGCTCAAACTCGGCGTTCGTGGCGCGGCGCAGGAACGTCTCGATCATGAGCGCAGAGTCCGAGAGCGAGCCGCCCGCCGAGAGGAGGCGGTTCGCCTCGTTCCACGCCTGCACGGGCGACATGACGTCGAACTTGTTGGGGTTGGCAAAGTGGTACTGCACCTGCGGCGGGAGGCCGTTCTCGGCGGTAAAGTCGCCCTCGAGGCCGGCGCCCGTCCCAAACTCCATCTGCTCGTCGAGGCCCGTCTGCCCAATGTCGTCGCGGTTCAGGTCGCGCTCGAGAATGTCAAACGTGTCGTCCTCGCCGTCGACAAACTGGGCGTCAGCACTGTCAATCCAGGCGCCCGAGCGCACCTCGAGACACCCGCCGAGGTCGCGCCATCGTCGCTCGTGGTTGCTCACCTGCGAAAACTCCTTCTCCCACTCGGCGAGCTGGTTCATGCGCTCGGCCTCGGGCTTGAGGCTCTCCCACACGGCCTCGAGGTCACCCTTGAAGTCGGTCTGCTCCTCGGCCTGCGGCGCCTCCTTGGGCTCCTCGGGCATCTGCTCCTCCTCCTTGACCTCCTCCTTCTCGACGGCGGGCGCGCTCTGCGCCCGCGCGTCCGCCAGCGCCTGCTCAAACGCCGCCTCCATCTTGGCGTGGTCCGGCGCCATCTGCTGCGGCTGGCTGTACATTGGCTGCAGCTGCGGCTGGTATGTCTGGAGGCCGCCGCCGAACGGGTTGCCGGGCATCATCATCCCCATCCCGCCCATGCCCATCATGGGCTGGTGCTGCTGCTGGAACTCCTGGGGTGCCGGCGCCGCGCGCCCCTTGCCCTTGCCCTGGTGGAAGGACTCTGCCCAGGCGTTGTTGGCCGCCGCGGGCTGGTGCCACTGCCCCTGCGCCGGACGGGACTGGAAGCGCTCCCACTCGGCCGACAAGTCGGGCGTCGCGCGGTGCACGGGACCCTGCTGTACCGGCAAGGGCACGGGGCCGGGCTGGGAGAGCGCCTGCGACAGGTGCGAGAGGTTGAAGGGGTGTGGCACCTGGGCAGCCTGGGCGGGGCCGGCCTGCGATGGGCCCTGCAGTGGGCGGAAGGCTGCCTGGGACGACGAGCCCGCGCCGGGCGTGCCCATCCGGTCCTGATGTCAGCGAGAGCCAAGGAACGGAGGTAATTGGGGTCAGGTGAGAGCGGTGCACTGTGCGTGCGTGCGATGCGCTCGATCCGCCAGCGGGGCGGTCTAAAAAAAGTCGCAGCGCCACCGATACGGCGGCGAGGCCAACGACGGCGGGTCCAACGACCAGCCCGTCGCCTCATCGCCGCCATGCGGAAAGCTGGGCAGACGACCAAAATCGTGGGGTGGTGGGCTGTGGCGAACTGCCCACCCTGTACTCACGCGGAAAAGCGAGTTGTCGACACCCTCGCGCTTGAGGACCTGGTTGAGGGGGTTGGCCCCCGCGCTGCAGTCTGCGCCGTTCATGAGCCCCTGCATGTTGGTTGATGGGTGAGAGTGTAATGGAGAGAGTTGCGAGGTTGGAACGATGACTAAGTGGAGTGTGAGAGGGGAGTGAGGGGTGATGATGAGGCCCGGTCTGACCGGCTAAGCCCGGCCCCTTGCCGCCCGCCCTCTGGTGGATTGCCCCAACCAATTGCTCCCTTGCATTAGCCCAAGATCGGCGTCACCCGAGTGGCACCGGCCCTTCTCTATCCGTACCATGCTCTGCTATTTCCGCTACACTCTCCGACCTCCGAGATCCGAGGCGCACCATCAGAGCCACAGGCGGGCATGGATTGGCATGACTGTGTGCTGCTTAGGCAGGAGCTGCAGGGGAGCCGCCCGGTGCCCCGTGGATCACCCCATGCAGCGTGACCATATCAGCCTGGACATGCTGGACATGTGATCGTACCTGCCATTCCACCGGCTAGCCAACCTTGCATCAAATGTTGGCGAGCCACAAATGTCTCGCCAGCTCCATTGATACACCAAGCGACGCCAGCTAGCTCCCGCCATCAGCTTCTGTGGTTTCTGCCACTCCCACGCCTCCAATTCACAACACAATACTGCATGAACTCTCTAGAACCCGCGGCTGCGCACGATACCGGCAATACTCCTCGTCATGAGCTCGAGGAACGAGATCGCGCCCTCGGTTGCGCTCTCCACCGCCCCGAGGCTGCGGCGCGCCGTCGCGTACTTGCCCAGGCTATCGCGGAGGGACACGAGCGCAGCCGAGAGGTGCGGGTTCTGTCCGGGGGTGGGCGCCTTGGTAGCCGTGTCGATGGGCTGGAGGAGGTGAGCCTCTGTGTGTCAGCTGAAGAAGCTACGTCAGACAGCTGCGCATCATGTGGTCTCTGGGATGCACCGTGCCACTGCTGTGGACTACTGAGCTGAGAGGGAGAGTGACCATCACCAGCCCTTTCCCTACTCACCAGCTTCGAGATACGCAAGCGCCAACCCCGCCCGCTGGGAGTACCACTCGACGCCAGCGCCGGCAGGCTCGCGCATCACCCCCTGCCGCCCCTTGTCCGGCTGCGCGGCGTACACCGCCTCGTCGGCCACGCGCCAGGCGTACGCGAGCGGCGCGGCGGCATGCAGGCCCGGCAAGGGGAGGCGGCCGCCCGTCGCGCCCAGTGCGGGGGCATGGGGCAGCGGGTCGGTCACACGGTTGAGGGGGAAGGGCGGGGAGGGGAGGCGGTCGAGGAGCGCGAGGAGGGGCTTGGGGAGGGGTGTCGAAGCGGAGGGGGCGACGAGGAGGGCATGGGCCTGGGGTTAGCTACCGAGCTACCGAGGCGAGATGCAAGCTAGAAGGTGGAGGTGGAGTATAGTGTTGCCCATCCTCCAGGTACTGGTGGAGGAAGGTGGGAATGTGAGACGAGACTCACGTCGAGGAGGTGCTCGCCGACACTCGCACTCCACTCCAGCCGCCGCCCGAGGACAGTAACGAGGCGCTCAAGCGCGTCGCCCTTCCCCACGCCGTGCATCGCGGCCCGTCCCTCCTCCTCCCAAGCCTGCACGAGAGCGCGGGGCGCGTCGGATGCGGCGGCACCTCCGAAGAGCGTGTCGATGACGGCGTCGCGCCCGGCGTCGTCGGACACCTTGGACGACGAAGAAGGGAGCGAGGCGAGACCCGCACTCAGCGCGGCGCGGGTGAACCCCGCCTCGGGGACGAGGGGGATGGCGGCCTTGAGGATCGCGGACCGGAGGGCCATGGTTGGACGGGGATGCGGAAGTTGAGATGGCGGAATTCGGCGACGCCGGCAAAAGTTGGGAACCTCCACCTCCTGCGATCCTGCGACTCACCACCACCCATCCCACAATGCTCAGCCGAGTCGTCGCACGCCGCGCCCTGCGCGCGACCAGTCTACGGGCGGTGCCCGTGCTGCGCCCCCACGCGCGCTTCAACTCGACCGCCCCTCCGCCCGAAGAACGCATCGCCCCCCTCTCCCTCCCCGCCGAGACGCTGCGCGCGCACTCTGGGCCCCGGCAGCGCGTGACCCACGACCCCGCCGATCTCGGGCCCCAGGCTGCGGGGACGGACGTCGTCCTCGCGGGGTGGCTGCACGCGTCGCGGCGCGCGAACAAGAACGTCTCGTTCTTCAACCTCCGCACCCAGCGCGGGGTGGTGCAGCTCGTCGCGCGCGGCGACCTCGCCACCGAGATGCTGGGCTGGCCGCTCGAGAGCGTCTTCCAGGTGCGCGGGACGGTTGTCACGCGCTCCGCCAAGGCGCTCCCGCCCACGATCGAGCGGCCCTCGGACGCGATCGAGGTCGACGTGAGCGGCGCCACCCTCCTCAACCCGGCGGGGGAGCTGCCGTTCCTCCCCAACCGGCCCCCGCTGGCGAACGAGGACCTCCGCGCCGAGTACCGCTTCCTCGACCTGCGGCGGGAGGCGCTGACCAAGACCCTCAAGATGCGCTCCGACGTCGCGCACATCACGCGCAACTACCTCCACGAGAAGGGGTTCACCGAGGTCGAGACGCCGATGCTGGTCAACTCCTCGCCCGAGGGCGCGCGCGAGTTCCTGGTGCCCACGCGCGGCGAGAGCCCCAAGTTCTACGCGCTGCCCCAGAGCCCGCAGCAGGCCAAGCAGCTGCTGGTCGCCGGCGGCGCCGTGGACCGGTACTACCAGATCGCGCGGTGTTTCCGGGACGAGGACGGGCGCAAGGACCGGCAGCCCGAGTTTACGCAGATCGACCTGGAGATGGCGTTTGTCGAGGGCGCCGGGGAGGGCACGTGGGGCATTGGCGGGGGGGAGGTGCGCGAGGTGATTGAGGGGCTGGTGCGGCGCATCTGGAAGAAGGTCAAGGGGTACGAGGTGCCCGCGGACGGGTTCAAGGTCATGCCGTACGACGTCGCCATGGACGTGTACGGGAGCGACAAGCCCGACACGCGCTTCGAGATGTACACCCTTCCTGTGGGGTACTACCCCACGATGAGCGACGAGGCGCTCGACAAGATCCTCATGGACCAGAGCCCCAGCACGGTCGAGTGGATGGTGACGCCCAAGGCGTGGGCCGACTCGGTCGACGTCAAGAAGCACGGCGCGGAGAACCCATACGTGAGTTGCTGCCTAGAGCATCGGCCAGCTCGCGGGACTTTGGGACTAAACTGACGCCAGGTTGACTACGTGCGCATCACGCCCGAGAACCAGTACAGCTGGACCAAGGAGTCGGTCCTCACCCTTCCCCTGGGTCTCACGCTCGACCCGACGCTCCCAGGCGGCGCGCAGCCCGGCGACGTGATCTGGGTCTCGCGCCGCCCCAAGATCGCCGAGGGCGGGTGGACGCCCCTCGGCCGTCTCCGCGTGCAGCTGTACGACGAGCTAGTTGCGAAGGGTGAGTCCTCCGCTCAGCTCGGAAGTGTGCTTCGTGCAGCTGACCACAGGCGCCGTGAAGCCCCCGGCCGAGCCCCACTTCCTGTGGGTGACCCAGTTCCCGCTCTTCACCAAGGCGGACGAGGACAAGGCCTTCCTCTCCAAGGGGCGCTGGGCGTCGACGCACCACCCCTTCACGGCCCCCGTGGCGGCAGACCTGCCCGCCCTCGAGTCGGGCGACGTCGCGCGCGTGCGGGGACAGCACTACGACCTGGTGCTGAACGGCGCCGAGGTCGGCGGCGGGAGTGTGCGGATCCACGACCCCGAGCTGCAGAAGTACGTCATGCGCGAGGTGCTCAAGCTCGACGAGGGCGAGATGGGGCGGTTCGCGCACCTCCTCCGCGCGCTCGAGTGCGGCGCGCCGCCGCACGGTGGCATTGCCATTGGGTTCGACCGCTTGATCGCGCTGCTGGCGGACACGCCGAGTATCCGCGACGTGATCGCGTTCCCGAAGACCGGAACGGGCGCGGACCCCGTGTTCCGCTCGCCTAGTGCTTCGACGGAGGAGGTGTTGCGCGAGTACGGCCTGCGCGCCCTCAAGGACAAGGAGAGCACGGAGGGAGAGAAGGGGGAGAAGGAGAAGGTGCAGCAGGACGACGCGCGCTGGAGCAAGGCGGAGGAGAGCGACGACCCCGTCGTCAAGCGCCTGGGCGAGCTGCCGTCGCGGTTCCTCGACGAGCACAAGTTGTAGGCGATGCAGAGGATAACCGATCCGTGGGTGGGTGCTGGTGTGCTTCGAGCTCGCCCTTGGGCCAGCAACCGTGAGTGGACCGCTTGAATTCTGGCCAGCTGGAATCTCCGGCCAAGTGACATGTACAGTACAACCGTATCTCGGTGGCTTACAAACATCCCGCTGCTACACCAGGTCCTCGACCTCGTTCTCGTCCACGATGTCCTCCTCGTCATTGTCCTCGTCCTCATACTCGTCCTCGAGACTCTCCTGGATGGTCTCGGGGCAGACGGTGTGGAGCATGAACGCCTCCTCCCCCACCTCCTCGCGGTATTCCTTCAGCGACTGGAACTGGATCCGCTTGCCCACGTCGACCGTCTCCCCGCCATACTCGTGATGGATCGTGGCGATAGCGGCGACCAGCGTTTCCGCCACATCCGCGTCCTCGGGCAGCTTCATCACGCGACGGGGGATGTCGAGCGCCCCGACAAGTGTGAAGGTACAGCAATTGATGTGATCCGCAATCTCGCGGAGCACCGGGGTGAGCACGCCGTACGTCTGGGGCTCCATCCGCATGATTGACTCGAGCGTGGTGAGGCTCGCGCTGGGCAGCGGGGCCGGGTTGTCTTGAGGCGACAGGATGATGGTGATGTGGCCGTCACGCATCCACACCATGTAGGTAGACGAGGGGACGTAGGACTCGCCGAATATGACGCAGAAGACGACCTTGGAGCTGGCCGGCCAATCCCAAAAGCCATCTTGCGTGTAGAGGATGGGGTGCTGGCGGGCCCCGTCGTGGCAGGGCGAGAAGTGCACGAAGTTTAAGATGGTGGGGGCGGGAATTGCGGACGACGTCTGGAGGGTGCGGCGCGCGACGGTGACGTTCGAGAAGGCGTCTTCCGATTCGGGGTCAAAGTCCACGGGGCCGGTATAGTCAAGCACCCTGGTGTGGCGAAGATGATCGTCCTGGAACCTTGGGAGGGGGTGCGGCGCGTCGATATCGCCCTCGGAGCTGGCGCTGAGGTGGCGGAAGAGGATGGCGTCGCAGCGGTGGTAGAGCTCGCGCGAGGTGGCGCGGAGACGGATGAGGGCTTCCGGCGGCGCAAGGGCCACGATCTGGTCGAGGATGTGTGGGTAGGAGCTGTGGTCGAGCATGGCTGGTGTCAGCGAGGGCTGGGGAAGAGCCTACCTGGACGACGTGGTTGATGTGATGGAGAAGGAAGGTGTTGCGCTCTACTTCGTAGTCAACCGCGTCCAGTACGCGCAGTACGCGCAGTACGTGCGGGGCTCCAGAGATACACGTGAGCGGCAAGATCAAAGTTTCCCACGGTGTACTTCTGGGCGTTGAGCGGGCGGACGCATTTTTAGAAGGATCTGCGGGTTACTCGGTCCACCCTGCGTCAGCCCTTGGCCCTTGGTCGTGGCTCGTAGCCCCTGGCCCACCCAGACCACCCACCCCTTTGTCAGATGTCTTCATCACATCTTCCTCTCTCTCCTTCTCTCACTCTCACATCTCTTCACATCTCTCTCCATCTATCTCTCTCTCTTCCTCTCCCCCGCTCCCATACCAATCGTATACCTGTCTCCGCAGGCAACCCACAGCCCGGCCCACAACCGCGCCTACCAACTCAACAACCGAGCCCCGGGCTCCAAAGTCAAGATCGCGTCCATCCCAAGTCTTCCTTCGAGGAACGGCACACCGTGCTACCATAGTGAGTCTCTCGCCACCCACAAGGGTAGGGGGAAACGGGCAGCGGGCAGTGCTTCTGGCACTACCGCAAAGTGCTTTGACACTGCTGCTGGCGAACAATGGGTGGCAAGTGGGTGGCAAGGCCTCCTTTGGGTGCGAAGGAAGGAGTGCCTCCACACCCGTTGATGGCACCTGGTTGGGTCGTCGAGGTTTGCCCTTTGACGAGGGTCTCACACATTGACCTGCGTCGACGCTCGCACCCAACTTTCTTGCTCTTTACGACTTTGCTCTCTCTCTCCTCAACGTCATCTCCTCCTCCTAGCCCATCATCCTCCTCCATCTCGGTCGCCCATCACACTTCCCTGTTCGCCCACCCCCCACCCCCACCACGCCACCCTACTTTTTACCCACCCACTAACCGCAGCCACGCGAGTTCATGCAGCACCCTGTCTGTCGCGTTTGCAATCCCCATACTTCGATACTGCGA